>JAQIWG010004343.1:0-16199 GCA_034695025.1 Chamaedrilus cognettii | reverse complement strand
GGCGTCCCCGATATGGTCGCCAGACTATGAAACGGACGTGAAATCATTATTATTATTATTATTATTATTATTATTAATAGATCAAAAAAATGGTGATTGATTTTTGGTTGTTACTCAATTTACTTTTCTCTTGTAGCCTACTCAATTTTATTGGCCAGTTCTCAGATCAATAATCCTCTAGAGTTTAGGCTACTCTATGTCCGACCCTAGTATAACTAGCCTGGCTTCTATTTTATTACATCTAGATCCCCAGGTCTCTTAATGCAATGGGAAAATCATACGCTTCATCTACTGTATCATGGGGCAATAGAGCCAGATTCAATAGTTATGGGTACACCTACATGTGTACTACATGTACATGCACATATACATGTACGTGCTCACTCTCTTTAAATTAAAAAAATAAGTTTCAATTTATAACTTATTTTTTTGTTAATCTGAGCTGATTGCAGAGAATCATTTTATGGTGCAGAAAATAATCTGATGATGCACAGTCACACGCGGTTACCATCAAGTGCCTAGGCTAATCAGTGAAGAATGTTCTCTTGGTATAGCGCTATACTAATGACTGAGAACCCGGGGTGCAGGCAGCATCCACATGCACGCACACCGTGCACGTCACGATGGTGCAGATCAGGGTAGACGAAGGAGACTCCAGGAGACGACGAGCGCCGACGACCCCCTCCCACGTGTTAACCACATTCCCACCAATGAACTCCCAGACACCCCATGCCCCCTCCTCCGCCCCCACTCTCCGAGCAGCTTACCCCCCCCCGAGGGAGAGCGCAGCCACCCACAGGCTGAGAGACAGAGAACACAACTGTACTGCAGCACCGTCCCAGCCGGCCCCCACACGAGCGGACTCCTGTCCACCCACTGGCCGGCAGCAGCTGAAAAGAATGCGCTAGCAAGAAACACCTCTGTGCGCAGCAGGTTCCAAGGCGTGACGTCAGCAGCATGTGACGTCAGCACACCGTCTCTGTGCACTCAAGAGTGCCCACGCCAACACCACAGCCTTTCAAAACTTCACTCTCGACAACTCGACTTTAATCCCTCTATAGCTTACCACGTTAGGCCTAGCCTTTTAACCGTGATGCAGGCGGGTTCAATAAGTGAAGAAGTCTGAAGTTATAGGTAACCACAACAGGCGTGGTGACTGATTAATGCGTGCCTCAGCGCGAGCGGACAAACTCCCACTCGCTGGCTGACAGACAGGGCTATATTGTAGAACCACTCAGCAGACGGTTGACGGACCCGGTCGACGTGCACTCTCGACGCTGCAGCTGACGCCAGTCCAGAGCGCTGTCCAGTGTCCTGGGCCTACTGCGCTCTCACTTGTTTAATGGTCCGAAGACTGACTACCTATTCTTGGACTAGCTCCAGTTGCTCCAGTTAAAGTATAAATTGCAGGTGAAGCTTGTTGCTGACTGCCGTTGAGATCTCGTTTGATGATGCAGGCTCGCCAAACCAACCACGTCCTCACAATGCGTGTGACCTAGCAAGGGTCCTCACACTAGATTCCTTTCTCCTATCTTAACTTGTAGTCGTGTTGTGAGAAGTTTTACTTGGTATAGGAAACACACGGTGCAGTATTATGTTTATGTATAATGTTGCAACTGTAAATAATGTAGTAGCAACAGGCAGGTAGTATAAGATGTTGTCCGTTCAGATAGCAATGCATTAATGCCCACAGGCCACTAATACCTAGGCAGTCAGTCAATTCAATGTGCGTTGAACCATAGCTGGCTGGCTACGACAATACAATGGAACTGCATCATCGTAGATGAAGGGTGGTTAATACTTGCCCAATATTATTAAAACTAAAATAGAGGTAAGTCTATAGGATAGGATCCTGACATAAACAATAGCGGGCCAATAGATTGGAGGTTTTTCACGATGTGACTCCCCCATAACTCCCAATTCTTTACATCTTTCTATTCGTGCCTTGCTCCTTCATATCGCTCTCTACTGCCTCCCTCCATGTTTTCTTCCCCTCCCATTTTCAACGATCCTCATCACCTTAAAATATCTAGATGCTGATACCCAAGCACCTTCATTCATACGTTAGACATATTTAAACTACCTCAAGCTCCCCTTTCTCACCATATCCATTAGGCATGCGACACCTAGCCTTTTGTCAACACTTTGCTTTAACACTTGTTCCTCAATGACACTCTACACATTCATCTAATCAGCATTCACTCTGTCTTGACTTGTCAATCTATAGCCTTGAACCCCCTTAACCCTCTCTCAGGTCATATCTGGTCTATTTTTCAGCTGTGGCCTGTGATTGTGTTTCATACTTGCTATACCAGTCTGTTGTTCGTCGCCTAGTGTCGTTCTACAGTTAGCTTTGCCTCTTAGCTTGCTGTAGAATGTTCCAGCGGTCTAGGTAGCGGCACTGGCCCCCAGACTGGGTATAGAAACCCCTTGCGCCTGTTACTCTAGGTTTGGACAACGAGGGGGAGACTGTCGATCGACAGAGTTAATAAGTTTGATTAAATTATTTTGAAGTAACTTGGGCTGCAACTTGTTTCTCGACGACGAGGTCCCCTTCACGGTGTTCAAGTCAGGCGAGCTTGTTGATCTCTGCAGACATGTTCTTTACTTGTTTCATGCCCCACTGATATTGTGAGTCTATTGTTTGATTGGCACATTCTGAGCTTTGTGCCTGACTGTTCTACTTCAACCCTGTAGCCATTTATGCATTGTACCTTTGTATATTACATTCTAATTTGTTATCGTACAGCCGGTGTCCTAACTAAACTTGCTAAAGGGTAACTGGGGAAGTTGGGAATAAAACAACTTGTATAGGGTGGCCAGATAGGTCGTGAGCGATTTTGAAGTGCAAGATATGCTATTTAACTTTAACGTACATCAAAAGTTTTACATCGTTCTGTGCACAATTTGAATGAAATTATATTGACCAAATTGTGAGAATTTATCTACAAAATTGAATCTGTGTTATCTACAAAATCAAATCTTGAACACCATCGAGAAACGTGGATATTTTGAGCGAACTTTTTCCAGCGAGCACCAGACGACGTCATTCTGGCAATTCGGCACATAGTATAGAGTTTAGAAGACAACTTCTAACTAAACACACTTGTTGGTTAGTCAGTATCTTTGTTTGTTTATCTTAGTTGATCAGCTGAGTCCTCTAGGCTGCAGTTATGGTAGGTATGTGTCCTTGTTTCAAACTTGCTCACTTTAGCTCAAGCTTGTGATAATGTCTGATTGTTTAAGGTAAATTGTTTCGCTTTTCGAGAAGGCTTATGTTATCATTTTTGTAGGCTCTATCATTTCTGATAATTATTTGGTTTTCTACATCATAAAATTTAATGTTTGTGAAAACTCGATTTTGTAATGCTGCGTGTGCGCTCAGTTTTGAATCGCCAATTTTAACCGTAAAGGCCTATTAATTTTTCTCTACTTTTGCGTAGTCTCTTCGCTAGTACACAGTAACTATACCTTATTTTGTGTACAAAAGCCTATCTGTGACTCGTTCAAAGCAGCTGTATTTTTTAAACTCCATAAATTTGCATGGACAACTTCCGTATAATGTGACGCCATTGACGTCGTGCAAATGACGCGCTCAGAATAAGCAAATTTTGGGTGGTGCCATATCGTTGGCCATTAAGAGTTTAATACTTGAGACAGGCTTATGAAACTTGGCAGGTAGAATTTTATTAGAAATATGTGCATGGCCATATAAATTATTTGAGCCTGCGTTCAGGTTAGGTTGGTATTTTTTTACTTCAAAATCGTTTGCGACCTATCTGGCCACCCTATAGTATCAGACCCCAATAATTAACCTTTGAATAAAAAGTATTGTACGGGTGAACTACCTACGCTTTACGCAAGTTACTGCGTTTAATCTTAGATTTTGCCTTCAGACTTGACGCTCTCTGTCCTCTCTAATCTCTGCACATCCTCCACCTTTGGTTTTCAAGTTTCACTTTCATATTTCAATGTACTCTGCACACATGTTTAGTAGAATTTTTCTTTCAGTTTGAATGGGACACCCCTTGAGCTAAATATTGGCCCAAGTTTATTTAAGTTTGCCCCGACACTTCTCACCTAGCCCTTGAGGTCTCCTGTGTTCCCCCTCCGCAACCAATCATATCTCCCAAGTAACAGAAACTACCAACACGCTTCATGCTGCGCCTGTCATCAAGCAACACATGCTTCTCCTCCTGTGTCTTAATACTGCTGTCTACACCATGGATACTACCGAGCACTGAAAAAGTAGATCTTCCTTCAATCCTCCTTTGATTTTGCTACACTTTTTGTGAATCCACTTCCTGCTCTTGCAACACTGGATTGAATTTGAACACACTCCTTTTTTGCATACCACATGCAAATTTTAATGTGCTTGCTCTTTTGGCATCCCTCAGACCCGGTTCTGCTTACCAAAAGTGGCCCACTTGGGACTCGCATTTGCTGCCCGGCTCCAATCGGGCGAGTCGGACTTCTTACCCATTTAAAGTTTTTGTAAATCGATTTTCCCATGATTTTGTTTACACCTGATTACCTTAGTTTTAAAAAGTTCACCCAAAGTCCATTTGCTTCCAAATTTTCTTACATGTCTTTATCCCCTCCATCAGCAACTCTTCCAACTCCGCAACTATCACTAAGTCGATCTCATATAATAGATCATATGGTACTCCTTTCCGGAATTTCTTGGATAGTGGTTCCAGAACGATTTTGAAGAGCAGTGGGCGAAGTACGGAACCCTGCTGCACTCCAACCTTGACCTAAAACAAGTTTGCTCTCACCTTCTTTGACTTCAACTGATGTTTGTGCGCCTGTATACATAGCCTTTATGACCAATATTACCATTTCACACCCAGTTCCCTTAATACCCACTAAGTTAACATCATTTCTCGAGTGATGCTGTCAAACTCCTTTTCTATATTCACAAATACCATCCACAATTCTATTTTTTTGGCTAGTTTTCCTACGTATTCTCTTGTAACTGGCACACCATGAATATTGTATCCATTGTGCTTTTTCCTTTTCTGTAGCCAAATTGCATATCATCGATAACCACCGTCCTCCTACTTTTTTTTTCCGTAACTCGCTCTACATTAACACTTTCATTGCATGCACTATCAACTTTATCCCTCTGTACAATTCAGTCCAATGCATCTCCCTTTTCCTTATATGCACTGACCATCCAACTCTTAGTCCCGTCATCCGGTATCTTCCCTTCCCTCACAACTGCATTACTAGTAGTATCAGATGCAAATAATTAACCTCTGAATAAAAAGGATTGCACGGGTGCACCAACGCCTCAAGCAAGTTACTTAATTTAACCTTACATTTTGCCATCAAACTTGATGCTCTCTGTCCTCTCTAATCTCTGCACATCCTCCATCTTCGGTTGTCAAGTTTCACGTCCATATTCCAATGTATGGATGGCTGTTAATGTATTGAACAGCCATACACTGTAATCCTTTGTCCCCTACTGCGTTTAGCATCTCTGAGACAAGGCCCTTTGGCCTACCGCTTTGTGACACTTTATCTTCTTAAGGCTGCTCTTTCTTTTTCAGATGTTATTTCTTCTGTCGACCCACTAACACTTTCTTCAGCTGTAGCCAACTAGCACCGCCCGCCAGCATTGCCCCGGTCGGAGCGCCCCTGCTTCGAGTCCCACACACTTGTGCAGCACGTGGCAGGGTTGTTCCTTGATTTGGTTTTAGTCTCATCATGGTTTTTTGAAGCACTTTTTACAGACAAAATCTCTTCCTGTCGCCAATGCTATTTCCCGGACTTGGGGACCGGCTCCGACTAACTTGAATTGATGAGCCAGATTTTAGTCTAAACCTCTATTTAAAATCAGAAAAAGAGCTCCAATTGAAAATTTAAACTCACTTTTTTTAAGCAGCTGCGTAGAAAAACTAGATTGGCACCACATCTGGTGTCTGGGATCCAGCTCACAACCAAGATGCGAGTGCCAGTTGGGTCACTTTTGGTAAGCATTTCGTTCAAATCTTTTGCTCACTTGTCATTCTACAATGTGTTCATCTTGTTTGCGCTGCTGTATGGTGCTGACACGTGGACAATAACGTGTTGTCACGCTGACCAAATAACTGGCTTCTTTCGATCATTGGCACCTCCGTCGCATGTTGCAGATATCGCACAGGGTCCATGTCACTATTGTTAATAGTTGGGCCCCGACGCAGGAACACCATATGTCAGGACGCCTGTAGCTTTTCGGTCACGTTGCTTTTGGAGACTCTGCGATGGATAACTGCTGATAATTGAAGGACGCTGGCCCAGCAGAATAGAAAAGAGCTGGAAGCGACATGTGAGGCGATCAGAAACATGGGTATGCATAGTGGAGGGGGATCTTTAGTTCGTCAGCATGGGACTGAATGCAGCGTGGAAGAAGGCGCAGAACAGATCCGTTTGTTATGCAGTATATGCTCTTGCTCACGGCTATGTTGCTTGCGTCAGGCCAATGAAGAGGAAGATTGGATTAAAATGTTAGTTAAAATTAATAGAGTTGACGGGCAAAGTTACAATTTTAGGAATAAGTGTTAAAATATATTAAAGAGCATGTCTTGTATCTATTTTTGTAAATGTAAGTTACCAGGTTCTGGAAGTGGGGTACTAATCCTGAATTATTCTATTAATGCTTCTATATTTCAGCGATATGCTTGATTATGGTTGCACAAGGCTAGAGATAGGTGTGCAAAGTGTCTATGAAGATGTCGCTCGAGATACCAATAGGTCTGTATCTTGATATTTGGGGTGTTACAATATTTTTTGCTTAATTAAGAAAATCGATTTCTTTCAACTTTGACGATTAATCAGTTTGTGTTTATCAGAAACCTTGCTACCTCCGTGTATTTAGGCCTGCCAGGTCTCTACATTTTCTATACTTCCCGACTTGCAGTTGTTGACTTAGTTCTTCCAATTCTCACACTGACTCGTTTCTGATTAATTTTTAATTTAATATAAAACAGAGAATCTGAGTCCTGTCCCCTGCAGTACCACCAGCAAGCCTTTCTAAGTCATGCAGCGAGAGCAACACCTGCGTCGTTTCACACATAAATTCCGGCACAGCTATGAATAGATGTCTGTCACCTTGATGCGTGTCCTCGGGTCTGTCAGAGTCAACTAGTCGGCATGCGACCTTGTGCACAGCTGCCCTAGTTTTTTCATGACTAGGAGCCCCTTTAGCCAAACAAATTCCACGGCATTCTATTCATCCAGCCATGGCACACAAGATTTCAGAATTCATGTAATATTCGTTTCAGTGTCAATTATGCATTCAATTGTACAATTTATTGTTTTTGTTTAATTGTTTTATTCTTTTTTTTTTACTTCTACTTGGTTTCCTAGGGAATCTAACTAATGCTTTATTTGGAGTCCAACTCGCTTTCAAAGGACGGGTTCTCCTCTTTATCGTAATGGGATAAAGAAACTCAAACACACTTTATTACAATAGGAATTTTACTTAAGATACGAATTTAGAATTTTAGCCTATTGTTCTGCGCCTATCGCAGCTTCTTAACTCCTAGTCGTCAGTGTGTGTTTTTCTCTCTCTTGGGCGTTTGCTGCGGCCCCCTTATATACCCGTCACCGAAACAAAGACACTTAACAATTTGGGCGCCCCTTATATCAGCATATGGGTGGTGTTTGGATATCACGCGATCGTCTGCTCTCCTGATTGGCTCAGGCACCATCAGGCCACATCATCCGAGTGAGAGTTTAGTGCAAAACAGCTAGTTACACTTTTCCCATTGGTTGTAACCACATCACACCATAAGCTAATTTGCATAATCAAGTGCAATGTCATATTATCGCAATCCTACAAGCAGCTACACAACGACATTATTCCGGCATGCAGCCCAGACAGCCCAGACAGGCCGCTGCAGCTTATACAGTATATGATGCAAGGCTTATGCAATAACCGCACATAACCGCAAGATGTCCATATGGTTCTTAACAGTGTGTTCTGAAGATATTAAGCCCTAATAGTAGAACACTCAACCCTACAAAGTCGAAATTTTTCCTGAAACTAGATTTAGCATTATTTACAAATGTAACCCGAAATCAAACTTCATTTTTAAACATCGTCTCGCACAAGTTAGCATAACAAACTGCTCCGCTAATATAATGCAATGTAGGTATACAATATAACATGTTTTCAGAAAACATCAAGTTGTATTTTTGGTATTTTCTCTTTTAAACTGAACTAAAAAGAAAAGACTAATGTAGCACATGTATATGCGAATGCACCCATGGTACATTAGCCAAATAGGTGACAATGTGCACCCATCATAATACTGAATATCATGTCACATTCAATATGACAAAGCGCTGTATACCAATATTAAACATAACAACAACCGTAAATGCTTAAATTAATGCAGATTTAATGGCTGAATGAAATATGTTTATACACGCTACAACTACTGAACGCAATATGAAATCTTGCATTTTATCGATGTCTGATAATCCTCTTGTATTCACTGACTCGTTCGGTGTAATCCGTTGTTCTTTTCTTCCGCTGTATGCCAAAACGCAAAATGTTACACGGCCTTGCAATTCAAGTTCTTCGTGAAGTAATTCCTCTGCTCTCGTCATTCGTCATTATCAATCGCTACGCTTCTACTGTCCTTTAGGAGCTTCGTTTTAAATGTAGGTCTGTTGCTCTTGCTTTAAAGTTTGACCTGTTCTTCTTGCACACATTCACGACGCACAATCCGTCATTCACATTTTGCTCCCTTTGTGTGTGTGAAACATCTTCTGAAGTCTGCTACTGGTTAGTCTTCTACTGATTTCTACACTGCTGAACTCAGTGTGTCACTGTGCAACTTCGCTTGCTCTAAAGTACTGAGCTTTTTCCTTTGCAGGCCGCGACTAATGTACTTTCCTATTTAACTCATATGTGGTTGTAATGAAGCTTGATCTTCTTGTTACTTCCTTGCCTCCTTCAATCTTTTTACCACTTATTTATATGCTCTAGTCGTCTGAACATCTCATAGGCGTTTTCGTAACCCATTGTGTGCATTGTGTACATTTGTGCAATGAATATCACTGTAGTAAAACTGCTGATTCTTTGAAATCTAAAATGCTCCATGATGTTGCGGACAAGTGAACTTTAGATGTCAATCAGTGCGCCTGCGCAATGAATAGCAACCTGAAAATTGCAGTGTTTGCAAGCACCTTAATCTTCACTTGGTTTGTTCAATTTCTCTCTTCTGTTTCCTTGATTCTGATTTCATGAAGATTTCATGTGCTCTTTCGAATTTTTGTCATTCCTGCCGGTTCGCCACCATATACCATTTATTTTTTTTTGTTAATTGTTCATTTTACTTCTGATTGGTTTCCTAGGAATCTAACTAATGTTTTGTTTAGAGTCTATCTCGCTTTCAAAGAACAGGTTCTTCCCTTTTTCGAAATAGGAGTAAAGAAACTTAAACACACTTTACTACACTAGGAATTTTACTAAACATATCAATTCAGAATTTTAGCCTATCGTTCTGCGCCTATCACAGCTTCTTAGGTCCTAGTCGTCAGTGTATGTTTTTCTCTCCCTTTTCTGAGTTCACTGCGGCCCACTTATTTACCTGGCGCATAAACAAAGACACTTAACAATTTGGACGCCCCTTACATCAGCGTATGGGTGGTAACCGGATATCACGCGATCGCCTGCTCTCCTGATTGGCTCAGGCAACATCAGGCCACATCATCCGAGTGAAAGTTTAGTGCAAAACAGCTAGTTACACTTTTCCTATTGGCTGTATCCACATCACACCGTAAGCTAATTAGCATAATCGAGCACAATGCCGTAATATCGTAATTCAACAAGCAGCTACACAATGAGATTCGTCCAGCCTGCAGCCTTAAGACAAGCCACTGCAGCCCACACAGTTTATGATGCAAGGCTTATGCAATAACCACACATAACTGCAAGATGTCCATATGGTCCTAGACAGTGTGTTCTGCAAATATCCCGCCCTAATAGTGATGCCGTAACACAATTTTCTGTGTCCCCCTTGAAAATCGAATTTGGCCATTTCCCCTCTTTGACCATGAAACAACACCTCGCTCGTGGTCTAGACAGCCGCCGAACTCACTTGAGTAAATTTTAACCCTGTTTACTCATTTTGTTTTGGGAACATGCCCTTCAATAAGCGCGTTAGCTAAGTCACGCGACGAACATACCTTCTAACAAGAGCCCTGCTACTTCTTTTTTTAGCACTAGACCACTGCCCATACCCTTCTGTGCCCCAAGAGGGGCTGATCGTTGTCTATGATGGCCAAGTATGTTAATCATACCCTGATAGTCAATTTCTTAAACATTCAAGCCATAGTCATGGACACACAAATCATGTCCCTGTAAGATATACAACTAATGACATAGGTTTCATAATATTTCTGGCGGCCATTTTGCATTTTTAATATAACTGAGCCAACCAACAACAGATTCAAATAGGGTAATGAACTGCTTGACCCCAAAAATGTAGTCCTGGACATCAAAGTCATGTCCCTCGGTGGAATATAACTCGTAATTTGATTTTTTTATGTTTTTGGTCGTCGTTTTGGCCGCCATTTGGACCGCAATTTTGAAAGCAGTTTAGTTGTGTGATGCCAATATTGCCAGATCTTTGCACATCATGTCGTTTCACGTCCTCACCAAGTTTCATTTATGTATGACAAGAATTACAAATACCAGAATAGTTTAATCTTTTCGCAGTACTATCATGGGTGGCTCCAGCCCCCTCATGCCCCCAGGTGCCCAAATTTGATCAGATTGTGTGTCCACTCGGATCAAAAATGCATTTAGACCCCAGCCAATAAGATGACACCAAAGAAGAAACTTTCGCAAATACTTGGACTGAAGAGTGAAATTATTCTACACCGGGAACCTCACTGAATTTCTGAAATTTACTATATGAAGATTTAGTTTTCAGTTGATCAGGCAATGAATGCCACATATTATCAGCTTGATAATTTTACGTCTTTGCAGAAATTTGTATTAAATTTATGCATGTGTCGACGCCTTTAGTCATGATTAATTGATGATGCACGTGCAGTTTCAAAGTAAAATAAGTTCAGATAAGCATTTGGAATCAAATCTTTGAAAAGCGTATATTTACGCATTAACAATAGCAACGTTCTCTTGTACAACAAGTCATTGGACAGTGTTTTGAATGAAGTATACAGCCTAAATACTGGTGTCATTGCTTTTTACATCATCCTGTGTCATGGCCAGAACAACCATACAAACACGTTACTCGTTAGGATTTCAGAGTATAACTCCCTTTTATATCTCATTGACTGTGAATCAGGTTTTTATACACTTTTCCTCTATATCCACTGAACGGAAGTCCGATATTAAATATGAAATATTTAATAATGAAATCGAAGAATAAGCTAGGTATGCATCGGTACAAATATAAAATGACTTGACAGCATCAGAATTAAAACGAATGCCTATCAACTAATAAAGTCTTTACACCAATACAGAGTCACAAAATGCAGTTCCTAACCTCCCTCCCCGTTACACAGTTTCCAGTAGGCTTCCCCGAAACCTGCTGCAGTCTCCCCCGACAGCCGCCTGCACCACCGCCGCTAGGATCGATCCCAAAAGAGTTTCCACACGAAAGATAGGACAAACCGCTTTATCTAACGCTCACTCTAAATACATGCAAGATGTAATGTAACAACACTATACCGTGAGCACAGTTACAAGTTACGCCTAGAACAAAGATCTAGAGGAACACCTAGACTCAACGACGTGGCGGGAACGACTGCGCAGCAGCAACAGTTTGAATTCCTGAGGTGCAGAACAAGCAGCCAGCAGCTGGCAGCTGGCAGCTAGTAGCTAGCAGCTGCCAGTCACGAAATAAGATCACCGTGATCGAAATGCATGACACGCCCTTCCTCGAGAAGCATGCACATCACAGTAAAACAGTGACGTCATGTGGCTAAAACCCCCGCCTGCCTGACCTCTCCCAAACAGTGGTACCAAAAACCCAAAATACGGAGACACCGGCACAAAACCCTGCACCTGATCTGTTTTCTACATACCTTAATCTCAATTCAAGTTGTACGTTTGCGGACTATAGTCCTGGTCACGGGACAAAACCTGCCACGCCCAGCCAACTACTCCTACAAAAAACTCCGGCTAAACTTGTTCCAAACACTGAGTACTATAGCTGCAGCAGAACCGGAAGGAAAATTTACTTATTAAACTCCTTTTACAAGCTGGAATCCAATGTACCCACACCATGTTCATTCCAACCAAAACAGTGCTACCACTGACATATTGGCCAACATCTTCAACTAGTACACAAAATTGACCAAAATACAGCAACTGCATTGATCAATCTATTCTAATAATAGAATGTCATCGAAAAATTGACAGTCACACGTGTAATTTTTAATTACAAAATAGCCGTAGTAAATTATAATTGAACACAACGTTCAACAAAACAGGAAGAACATCCACTAAGATTAAATCCTACATTAGGCGCGCATCTAAAAGATATGATTGATAACCAATGCGACAATAATTCGGCTCTACACAACCTCAGAATCACTGTCGACCAGCCAACTCAAACAAACGCTGACCCCGTTTACAACTCCTGCTATGTGCTTTACTTCCACATCATAGCGCTACACGCTAAGTGCCCAGCTTGTCCATTTCGCTGAACAGACCGCTCCATTAGCAATGAACTGCATCGGATTATGATCGCTATACACAATTACTTTCGAACTAAAAATTATCGTGTCAAATTTCTCAAGCGCGAACAGCACAGTGTATGCTTCATGCTCAATGCAACTATATCTCGTTTCCACTGGAGAAATCTTCTTGCTGGCGAAGGCGATTGGCTTATGACTGCCGTCGTCATCAAGTTGAGAAAGTGCACACCCGGACCAAAAGTGAGGCATCAACAAAAACATGAAATGGTCTATCCTTGCGAGGCGTCGCAAGTGTCTGTGGACTTGCAAGCTGTTTTTTCAACGCTTCAAACGACGCCCGTTGCTCGTCGTTGAAGTGGATGTTGCTTACTTTGGCCTTTGTCAATTCAGTGAGGGGCAGTGCAATTTCAGAATTTTTGTGGCAGATACACATGATAAAAATCCCCAGGAAACACCTAACCAATTTCTTTGCTGTGGGCTCCGATAGCTTCAATATCGGTGCTACTTTAGCGCCGATCACTGACCTCCAGAACCGACATGGCGATCCCAAAAATTCACTTTAGATTTTTAAAATCACGTTTGATAGCTTGAGAGTCATTCCTGCTTTCTCAAACTCCCCAAAGTCTATCAATGTGCCCCATGTGGTCCTCTCGCTCCATTGAGTGAACAGCCACGTCATCGACAAAAGGACCTGCATAATCTGCATGTTCTTTCAAAATCGTGTCAATGACCCTGACGAAGGTGTTACCGCTGCACTTCATACCAAGTGGCATAAACAAATGTTCAAGAGACCCAAGATGACACACAAACGCCATTTTGTGCACATCTTCTGGTTTTACAGGTATCTGCGTGTAACCCAAACTGGCCAAGTTTGGGTTACAAGCGTGGTGATAAACGTACACGCACTAACTTTGCGGAGTAGGGACTCCATGTCAGGTAAGGGAGACATGTCACTGACAGTGCCAGAGTTAATGTATCGATAATCAACACAAACTTTAACATTATCATGGTTGCCTTTCTTGGCGACACAGACGATGGGATGTGCATATTCCGAGTGAGTAGGTGTAATTTTTCCCTCATCTTCACTTCAACTTCAACTTCTCCACTGCACTCCACCCTAATGGATGATTATTTGGTGGGCTGACAAAATTAAACACCTTTGCCAAGGGTGCACGAAGTGTCTTGGAAATCGTTTGCCGCGGCCGGGGTTTGAACTGACTCTCTGATACACTCGCAATCCGAAGTCTACGACTTAGTCCACTCAGGCACAACGCTTTGTCATCCAACAACACCTTAATTTGTTTTTCCACTGCATCTTTAATTCTGTCCGGCACCCTGTATGCTCTCAGCCTCTTAGGTTTGAATCCCTCAACTAACGGGATAGAATGCATGCCGACCTTGGATATCCCGGGCCTGTCATTAAACGTCGCACTATACGTTTGCAGTAGGGCGCGCAACAGTCTCTGCCTATTGATCGATAGGTGGCCTAAATCCAATTTGTCAAATCTATCGCCCATCAATGAGTCACGCATCAGTTCGGAGTCAGTCGCGGGGTAACATTCTACCTCCCCAAACTCTTTATCCTCCTTGAATATTACACCAATATTCGCCACTTGCTGCACAAAATGTCATAATTTATTCGCATGCAAATGTCTGACCGCGCCATTGTCCAAAGCTACATTGTAACTATTTCTGATGCACGCATTGTCACAGTCCCAGGCCTCGTCCATCTACTCATAAATTTGCAAGTTGAGTCAGGAATCAATACTAGAACTGTAAACACTGCAAATTCCTTAGGCTCGGTACCCACACTACGACTGTCCGTGTAGCGCTGTTGCACTGTATTACAGCTCTTCTCTGCTATTGCCTTGGCCAGTTGCAATTTAGCCTTCAACTGATCCAAATATTCCTTTACAGGCTTGGTTAACATACTGTCCTCAGTGGCAGGGCTACCCACCCAGCTATCATGCAATGCATCTGGAAATCTTGCCGTACACTGACTGGTAGGGACTGACTCCCATGGTTTCGTTAGGGACGATCCTATATGCATACAAAAAGTATGCAGCATAAGATCCCAATTGCCCGCATGCTTTGAATTTAGAACATGATTCAGCAGGTTTTCCAGGGTTTAGTTCCTGCGTTCTCCTAGAGTCCGTTACTCCCAGAGTTTCCTGCAACAATCTCAAAGATCTCCACGCCCAAGTGTCCACTTGCACAATTCCTGATTGAGACTGCTCACAAAAGATGTCCCACTATCACACACAATGAAGGCAGGAGGAGCTGTAGTACAAAATATATCCATTAGTCTGTCACAAGTCTCCGCTGCAGTCAGCCCCTTAAGCGGCACAGCAATAGGCCATCGACTGAATGAGTCAACCAGTACTAGAATACTATTGTGGCCCTGACTAGACTTTCTATTAATCGGCACAACAATGTCAATCTGTACATGCTCAAATGCTGACTGCGGCCTAATCACCGGCTTCATAGGCACAGTGTCTCACACGGTGGCGCGCCGACGCTATTGGCAAACAGGGTAACTTGAAACATATTTCTTGACTAAATTCTTCATCGATGGAAAGTATAAGACATGACTGATCTTCCGCAATGTCTTCCTTACTGCCAAATGTGAAGACATTGCACCCTCATGCGAGTACTTTATAACCTCAAGACGTTTACATTCAGGCAGTACTAGCTGATTAACTTTGTTGCCAGCAATTATGCACCGCCTGTACATTAGTCCATGGGGCTCAGGAAAAAATATTCCCTTCCCACTACGCAACGCGTCCAACGTCTTGTCATCCCTCTGTAATGCAACAAAAGTCTGTATTTTGTCCGCGCTAACAAGCATAGTGTCCGGCAGATTAACTTGGCTATTTAACAGCAGCTTACCAGCAGCCCATTGTCTGCATTAGCCTGTTATGATGCGCTTCATCCGCATGAGTCGGCGTTTTAGCAAATGCATCGATAGTCGGCGTTTTAGCAATGTCCTCTGCGCTCACGTCTGCAGTGACAACGCTATGTGGACAATGTCCACCATTTTGAATGAATGTTTCAGAATGTTTCCCGTTTGATTTACTCTCGAGTTTTGAAACTGATTCTGAACTAGCACTGTCCCCTTTTTTCTCATCCTTTTATAGATATGTCTTTAATTCATACACGAAGTATAGCATCAACAAGCACACAAATAAATACGCAGCGGAACACAAGCATACAAAGCAAGGCATCAAATGAGAGGCTGGTCCAAAATTTTAGATGTACTGTTTAAAATTTAAATGAACAGTTACTATATAGTACACACGTCATTATTTAGATGAATGAATGCATAATAAAATGATGCCAGACATCAGATTCAACATGGGTAAGCCCATAGTCTAAAGGTTTCTCTGACTCCCTGACTGGAGAAGGGTTCCAGATGACAAGAACGCCTCTCGAATCAAAGAATCAGAGTTCCAACGATGCCTTGAAGAAATCATTCATTAGAAACTTGAAATTAGGTATAACTTTATTTTCAGAGAAATTATATTTTGTAC
>JAQIWG010004342.1:0-16200 GCA_034695025.1 Chamaedrilus cognettii | reverse complement strand
GGCAGGTCGAGGACTAAGGGACGGGGGCAGATCGAAGGCTGAGAGAGGGGGGCAGATCGAAGACTGAGGGAGGGGAGCAGATCGAAGACTGAGAGAGGGGGCCAGGTTGAGGACTGAGGGAGGGGGCCAGGTTGAGGACTGAGGGAGGGGGGCAGGTCGAGGACTGAGAGAGGGGTGCAGATCGAGGACTGAGGGAGGGGGGCAGGTCGAGGACTGAGGGAGGGGCGCAGGTCGAAGACTGAGGGAGGGGAGCAGATCGAGGACTGAAAGAAGGGGGCAGGTCGAGAACTAAGGAAAGGGGGCAGATCGAGGACTGAGAGAGTGGGGCAGGTCGAGAACTGTGGGAGGGGGCAGGTCGCCGACTGCCGCGGGACGTCGTCGAGTCGTCGAATTGATATCTGAGCAAACTCATTGCGCCACGGGGTTAATCGACACTCAGCTGTTGCCGGCGCAGATTGCAGACCGTGGGAAGGCGTTGAGCGCCACATCGTCAGTTTATTGTTAGCGCCGAGCTCCTGCGGCATTTTGTTAAAACCCTTCCTGGTATGGGAGCCCATGACAGGCGTCGCTAGACTCAGTGGACTCCTTCATGAACGCACTGAATCGATTTTCATTCGAAAGGGTTTTGATGGTACCGTATTTTTTAGGCTTGCTGTATATTGCTATGAACTGACAATTTTCAGCACGCCACCGAATCCGTGTTTCATGGGGAGCGGGCGTATAATCAATTTTCACTACGCGTGTGTTGTTTAATCGCGCTGTTATCAATAGTTTGCAAGAACACATGTAGGTCGCTTTATATTGGGATTATGTCACATTTATTGATTCAATCATTGACTCGGATCCCGCATGGACTTATCTTGAAGTCGATCGTCAGCAGCTGACAGCTTCAAACATAAGCTTACATCACGGACTACGCCTACTCATTGTGAGATTCTGGGCTATGACGATTTTAGGCCGAAGCCATGTGGGGTTATTTGCGAAAAATCTAATTTGAAAATGTTCTCGTTTGCGAAAATTTAATATTGAAATGAGAGGTGAATATTGATTGCCGCATGAATGCGCCAGGTGTTCGGAGCGCGCTCGCTTGTGATGCGCGAGTCCAACAACACTATTGCCATTTTGCCACTGCGCGGCGCAGCAGTCGAAAATCTTAATAGCGTCAACGGATTGCAAAAGACCTGTTTGTAAAAGCATGTTTTGGCCGTTGAAAAACACAATCAGTCTCACTGTCAGTTGCAATTGTTTGCAAGCGGGGATTATGTCGAAATGGGGTTTTTATATGCCTACATTGCATCGTGTTCCTGTGCTGCCTTTACGCGTGAAATTAAAACAAGACCCAATATTGGAGTGCGACTATTTGAATGCTTTGCAAAATGGCTTCGTATATATCCCTATCTACTCGTATCATCTTTAATATCCATCCATCCCTGCACCGAGAACGCAGTACATGTATGTCCTGCCCTTGAAGAGTCGAGCCATTCTGAAGTGGGCATGAGACACACCTGTGGAATGTTGTGATTCTCTTAAATTAGAAATTTATCAATTAATTTTCTTTTCTAAAACATTGCCGTCTAACGAAACGATTGATGAATTAATCGTTGTTTTAAAAATAGATTGATTTTATATCGCTGAAAGTGTAGCTGTTGTGCAATTGTGGAGCTCACTGAGCTTTGATGCTGCGCGTTTTAAAAATGGCGGTTCATTGAATGCACACGACGCCTCTTAGTCGCTATTTCTGTCGTTCGCTGTTTCTATTTGATCCGTGTTTTTATGGTGCTGTGAGTGATATAAAATCTATCAATAAATCAAGTAGAATCCTACGCAACATTGAGGGCGCAGCATAGCCGTACTAGCGCAAGGCGGTATAATTACTACGTACATGCATTCGAACAATGAACAGTTACCGGAAGCAGTTTTGAGACCACTCTCTCACGCCTAACAAGATGGCTGCCCAATATAAATATTTTAGGCCTATGAAATGATAAAATCATATTCCACGAAATGTGGTTCGTTTTCCAGCAGGTTTTTCATAGCTGCAATAAGTCATCAGGCTGTGCGGCAGCAGGGGCGTAACTAAACTTATTTTAATAGGGGCAAATGGGGAGGCACGCCTACCCGCAGGGGTGCCAGTAAGTTGACACCGAAACATTAAATTTGATCTAATTTTTATCCCTGATAGTGCTGACATCGTTATCACTGAGGCACCCATCCAGCAGTAAGGATGGAGACCTACACGACTAATTTACACTCAACTCAACGTATTGAACACTGCCATTGCAATCAATGAATATAAGACTCCAAGCAAAAAATCTTGCCAACTGGGGGGGGGGGGGCAGTTGGTGGGCAGGCGTTTCATCTGAGGGGGGGCGGGCAGTTTCCCCCGGGGGGCCCCCCCCCCCCCCCCCCCCCCCCGGTAGTTACGCCACTGTGTGGCGGCCTGGCAGTGTCGGTGAGCGGCGAGCGCCCATGCATGCGTGATGCAGGAAGCAGTGTGGCGGAGCTAACAAGCGCGCGTCTGTGGCTCGCAGATAGAGCGCTGGATGGCGTCACAACTCAGCCTTCAATAACTGCTGACTGCGCACGTCGTCAGAGCGCATCCATCTTACTTCAACTTCAACTTCTCTACTGCACTCCACCCTAATGGATGATTATTTGCAAGGCTGACGAAATTAAGCACCTTTGCCAAGTGTGGCAGCCTCGCAGTGTCGGTGGGCGGCGAGCGCCCATGCATGCATGATACAGGAAGCAGTGTGGCGGAACTAACAAGCGCGCGAAGGGTGCACAAAGTGACTCGAAATCTTTTGCGCGACCGGGGTTCGAACCGACTCTCTGCCACACTCGCAATCCGAAGTCCGCGACTTAGACAACTCGGCCAAATGAAAGCTAAAAAAAATCGAAATTGTCAAATGAAAGCTTAACATGCAATGTTATTGTTTCATGTTTGGTCTAAACCGCCCCCTCTAATAACAAAATAACAAAAATTGTCATCGACTGCTACAACTGCAGAAGATAGAAATTTGCAATCTGAAAAAGATTCTTGACCAGGGTGACGGGGTTGATCGTTGTCGTGTCCTGACTAAGTCAAATTTTCCTTCATATGCCACACTCAAGATCGAAGGTATACGACGAAGACAAGCCTTGCTCAGGATCGAGTTGTTGAGATCAGCAGGTTGCGTCAGATAGGGTACGACTTACGTTTTTTTCTAGTTCTAGCGTCCATAAATGCTCCTTCTGTGTATCCGTGATGTATACTTTGACGTCCAAAGTTCGCCAAGTGTATGCTTTAGTTTGACAGCACGGCTTGTATTAAGGCCGGTACCAATTAATCTGATGTCATCTATACCACCACAGACGGATAAAGTTCGGATAAAATCGGTTTGAAAATTGCACTGTTTAGTGTTAAAACCAAAAATGACACTTGTTATTTAAAGCTTACCTGAGACTGCAACCAAAAGAATTTTCTTCCAGGAAAGGAAGTGTTTTTGAAAACTCTCCTGTTTATTTTTGGAGTGAAAGTTAGTTACAGATAGTCAAACAACGGAAAAGCCCTATACATTACAGATATGGAATGGATACCGATG
Source organism: Chamaedrilus cognettii (assembly GCA_034695025.1). NCBI lineage: Eukaryota > Metazoa > Annelida > Clitellata > Enchytraeida > Enchytraeidae > Chamaedrilus > Chamaedrilus cognettii. The sequence continues at coordinate 12,616 of JAQIWG010004342.1, read as the reverse complement.
TGATACAAGACGTCGCTAGACTATCTGCAGAATGCGGGCATGCACTTTCCTTTGCGAATTGAGACTGTCTTTTTATTGCCCTGCGTAGGCTCATTTAGCTATTAATAAAATTGTCTTTATCTCACAGCTGAAAGCTCTTCTTAAGGATGTACATGTACACGCACAAGTAAAGCTGCAATCAGACAGGCGGTCAGTCAGTTCGCCTCTCTCAATAGATCGATGTACTTCTGCTTCAATCCTTCAATTTCAATCAATTAGACTCAAAGGATCCAAGAACAAAAGCTGAAGCGTGGTTTAATCAAAACCGCAGTCATCAAAGGCAGATTATATGCACTTAATTTCCAGCAATTTAAAAAGCACTGCCGAAGATCCTTTCTGCGAGCTTCGAGACGTACAATGTAGCTACTGGATTGTGTTACGGTCGGACGCAAGAACCGCTGCACTAAGATGAACAGACAGCAAACATATTGTTTAAAGTTTTCAGCAATTTTTTTGTCGGTTGAAACATTCAAAAGATTAAAAAAATTGGGAGTTACAAATTGACAATCAGTACTCTAGGCCTACTGTCAAGATTCAGGGCAACATTCGATAGAAACGCACAAATTGCGCTTAGGCATGCGCGTGAGTTCAAATCAAATCAAATAGATTTTTATTATAAATACACAGTGTATAAACAAGTGAGGGATCACTGAAACGCATTCATACTTCCGGACAACAGGCGCTGACTGCGACGCATCCAGAACGCGCTCAAGTTTGTCCGGCCTTTGCACTTGTAGGCTGGTACATGTATGTTGAAGTAGGCCTGTGGTTACGTTTGACATATCAACTATAGACAATACTGTACATTTATAAATATCAGCCGACATAAAATAAAATGGACAGCAGAAGCAAAATAAATGGGTATTTACATTCGAAGTGGGCAAAAATTCATGTGCAAATTTTGACAAGCAAAAAAGCAAAAAACAGTATCCTTGCAAGCTAGGAAATCTGCAAAACACCCCTGTCACCCTGCACCTTATGCAATCCATTGCTTTGCCTACATTGGTTTATGCGCTCGAAGCGATGACGCCAACAAAAACACAGATTATAGCTCTGGAACATCCTTGATCTCGAATGTTTATGAAAATTTTCAAAACTTTTAACCAATCAATGACACAACAATGTCAATTATATTCTCGGCTATGGCCCATTAGACACGTGTACACTTTGCGTAGGATGGGTTTTTCACTAAAATTGACTCTTCAGATAATTCGCTATTGGGCCATATTCCATATTGCAAATGATAGAAATAATGTAATATTGCATAATGGCTGATATTGTTGCAGTACGCAAAAATTCATCCAGTCCTATCAAACAGTTGTTAAGACTCTTTTAAACTGGAGACAGATAGTCTTGAATAATAATATTCTATGAATCGTAACGTCAAGTTCTGTATACAATTAACATTAATGATATAATCATTCACTTATTTAAGGTTTTCTTTTACGTTCTGGTATGTTTATTTTTTCTGTGCATGCATATATATGTGTTTTTCTCTGCTCTTTTGAGTGCATAAAAGATATTCATAAAATTTTACAGTATTCTAAAATATAATACTAAAAACATTACGATCGGGCCTGCACTACTACAATACTGAAATTATTCGTGTAGGAATCGGTCTATTATAGTACGTGCTTTAAACAAACTCAAGATCAATTAAAATCAAGTTCGTAACGATGCGAATTTAAATCAATGTAACATGAAATTTTTGCTGCATGTTATTTTTTGGGCGGTTGTGCGGCTTAGAGATTTGAATGCACTTGATTCTGACATTTTTAGGACTGCCTACTTTTAGATAGCTTCTGCAGCGCTATTTCGCGCATGTCATTTGCTCGAGGTTCGCCAATTCACTAAATTTCCGATATTACACACACGCGAAAATTTCATGTTTTACAGCAATCGTTCGCAATACGCGATCAAGTGGTAGAACACGTCTGCACAGTGCGTTAGATTGCACAATCAGACACTTTGACGATTGTAACTTGCCGACAGTTGTCTGGCGACTAACTAAATCAATCGATCTTGATATATTATGCATAAACTATTATGTTGTCGATCGACGTGACAGGTCGAGCCATGAGGGATGCTCGATGCTTCAGTTTCGTATTCCATCGACGGTCGAGGCCGCGTCCCCAACATTTAAACAAAAAAGATGTTTTCTCGAACATGTAAAATATTTTCGTCCTTTGATCGAATGTGTTTCTTTGGTTGAATCAAAGACGAAGTGATATTAGTCAACCATTTCGGTTACCTGAACCCTTGGTTGCTTGACATTTGATCCCCTGCAACCTGGGGAATAAAGAATTGACTTGTATTCCAAAGCTCCCAGGGGGAGTCGCAAAAGACGACAAAAGAAGGGGGAACGGTTCTGTTCCGATCACAAGTTTCACCCATGTAACTACCTACACGTTTCACCAACTGAATAATCAATCCAAATGATGAAACCAACAAAAACCAAAAAGCGATGAAACCAAGAAAATCTAGAATGAACAATGCGTGAAGCGCTACAGCAATAGCGCGCTGTGCGCAAACAGTGGCCTCTCTAATGATCGCGACCGCGTCATGAATGCGATAGCATTTATATCGATCGACGCTGTAAATGTTTCAACAGGCGCAGCGCTCTGCCGCTCGGCGGCCGTGTCACTGCTGTCCGTACGACGGACTGTGGTTAGGAGAATTAGGGAGTCGCTGCCGCCATGCGTGGTGCGGGGCCATAGAGACGCGAGTAGAAGCACTACCGACTTATCTACGATTCTTTCGTTTTGAATTTTTTAAGTATAAAGTGCCTCGGCTGTTATTTGCTTGTTACAGCTCCGTTTTGGCATCGCACCGCTGTGTGCTTAATGATGATGAATAGGATGCAGGCTGCAGAGATGATGAGGCCTGTATACTATGGCTACAGTACTATGGCTACAGTACTTCAACTTCTTTAACTTCAACTTCTCTACTGCACTCCGCCCCAATGGATGATTATTTGCAGGGCTGACAAAATTAAGCACCTTTGCCAAGGGTCCACGAAGTGACTCAAAATATTTTGCCGCGGCCGGGGTTCGAACCGACTCTCCGCTACACTCGCAATCCGAAGTCCGCGACTAAGACAACTCGGCCACAACGCTGTGCAATATACTTCCATACTCATCATAGTGCCGTCATGATTAATTCATCACTTTTTTTACCTGTAATTGCAGTGCTGCTGTGTGGTTGATCAAGAAACTGGTACACTCTAACCCTTTAATATACACTCTAACTTTATACTCTAACTTTCAAATACGAAATTAGTATAGAAACTACTCACTCGGCGCACTCCTCACTCAGTTCACTCAGGAGAGTGAGTGCGCAACGCTCCTCAGTCATTCGGTCATCACAAATCGCGTTGATCTCAAACCAGTGCGTCAGCGAAAAACCGGCCTGATCTCAGACGGACTCCTACGTGTATGTGAAAAAGTACGTAGATCTGTGATCAGCGCACAGATTTACGATCGCTCACGATGGCGAGACATACTTGTGAGTCTTAGTGCGCGATACTTAGATCTTTAGATACTGAATGTATCAAAAAATCTTTCTAAATCGATGCAATAAACTTAATATCACGATTGAATTTGGTACGTAGGCGTAATGAAACGAGTCTGTATAAGTAGGCCTATAAGTACTTTACTATATACTTTTATATTTAAAAGTAATTTTGCTATTTTTAAAAACCAAATGGCTATACAAGACTATAGCCTATGGAAGTCTGTAACGTTCTGAACTACGGATAAACGACAAAGTGATTAGTCTATGACAAGTCTCCCCTTCCTTCCACCACCCATCACCACGCGCCGAAGAGCGGCTAACTGATCGACGTCAAACTGACAGCTTTAAATACCGCGTCACTGATGCGCCTTTCTCGTGTCCCTGCCTCTAGCCAACACTGCCAATCACCTGATCACGTGACCGTTCTACCAACTATGGCATCACAACTCGACCGATAGGCCTATAGATGACCGAGACATCGCTAACAGTGACAACACAGTGCTTAGTTGGTGTTAGACTACGAGTGTGTCTGTGTGCTGTACGCTGTGTCTGTGTTTTCTACTGTTTATACACACTCTCTGTGTGCGTGAAGCAGCTCCTCAGTTTCTATGGACCTCTCTCTCATAAAGTGCTGTGTGCTTGTCTGCGTGTAGTACACTCTATGTGTCTGTCCGTTTTTCTGCGTGCAGTACATTCTGTGTGTGTGCCTGATCTTCTGCGTGTACAACACTCTGTGTGTGTATCCATATCTCTGCCTGCAGAACACTCCGTGTGTGTGTTTGTCCTCGTCTGTCCACGCACGGTTACTATCGTACAAATATGCCACGCAGTAGATTATGTTGCCTTGATGTTAAAGCACTTGGCTACTTTTCTCTTGATCAATAGTTAAAGCAGCGGCTACTGTTTTCAATGCGAGTTTCAGCGTCGTCAATCTCACAAGGAAGGGACCTGGATCAGTTTGTGTGAGGATCAGAGGATCAGATTATGTGAGGATCAGAGGATCAGATTGTGTGAGGATCAGAGGATCAGATTATGTGAGGATCAGAGGATCAGATTGCGTGAGGATCATTTCGTTCGTTCGTTCGTCAGCTTGTCGCGGGCGGCGTAGTCTTGAGTATGAGTAAGCACCAAGCGGGTCTATTCTGCGCCTTCCGCCATGCCGCGTTCAGCGCCATGTTGAAGGGGTTCAGGTCCCCCTCCACAGGGTGAGTCCAGGTTTTCCTGGGCCTCCCCACAGGTCGCTTCAAGCCCTATCGTTGGATGCCGATGGTGCCTCTCGGTGCCCGAGTGTGGTCCATAGCGGGGCGATGTGGCCAAACAGCTGAAGGCGTCTTAGGCGTATTGTCTCCGACATTACTGGTTTCTGCGTCCGGCGCCTGACTTCAATATTAATCACATGGTCCTTATACGAAATCAGGAGAATCAGGCACCACTGATCGAAGGCATCTAGCTTTTTGTTAAAATGGCACTCAGTGTCCATGTGTCAGCACCAGAGAGCAGCACAGGCAGAATGTACACGTTGTAGAGGCGGTTCTTGGGGATCAACGGATCAGTTTGTGTGAGGATAAGAGGATCAGATTGTGTGAGGATCAGAGGATCAGATTGTGTGAGGATCAGATTCTGCGAGGATCAGAGGATCAGATTGTGGCGGAGGCGCTCTGTACAAGTCGTGTGTCTGTGTAACTTACTGCGGTCAGCGGGCAACTTAAGAGAACCGTTTGTGTGTATCCGTGTATCATCCCTTGCAATGTACTGTGTGTGTCCGTGATTCACCTTTTATACTGTGTGTGTGTTATCCATTACACTGCAATATATATTGGTCTATATGTGATTCATTACACAGTAAAGTGTGTGTGCCCGTGTGTTATCTATAGCCTTGTAATGTGTGAGTTCGTGTGGCACCTATTGAACTGTAATGCGCGTGTGTGTGTGTCTGCGTGTCATCTATTACACTGTTAAAAATGCGTGTGTGTGTGTTCGTGTGCCATCTATTACACCGCACTGTGTCTGCGTTCGTGTATCATCGATTGCACTGTAATGTGTGTTTTCGTGTGTCATCCACCCACTGCGCTGTGTGTGTCCGTGCGGCTGACCGCGACCAGCAGCCGATGCAAGAGAACTGATTGCTTCTATGGAGTTGCCGACTCACTAAAATCAACACCGACCGACAATGCCCGCAGCCACAGGCCTGAGACCCTCTGGACTCCAGAGTATACGCTATACGTAGCGATACAAGCGATCAGCTGAAGAACGAGTATAATAACTCAGTAACCGAAGTGTGGAAGAACTGAAGAGAATGCATAAAAGAAAGCATGAAAAGCATAACGTACAATAAAGAAGGGCCTGCGTGTAACTTATGGTAGATAGAGTAACGAGCGCGAAGAGTGGCAGCGATGGATCTCTCGCCATGTCCGCTATGTCCGCACATTATGCCGCTGTGTGCTTTTCATGCTTTCTTTTAAGCATGCTCTTCAGTTCTTACATACTTTTATTACTGAGTATAGTGCACGATTAGAAAGCAAAAAAAAACGAAAAATTGAGAAATGAATTATCGGATAAGTTAAGTCATATGATGGAGAATAATCTAACTTTTAAAGTAACGCTAATGAGGCGGCCAGGGGCATCAGAATAGTACATGCACAATACGAGCGCGTGCACATACATGTACGGCATCTGCAGCTAAGCCGACCCTCTCTAAATGTAGTCATCCAGGCAATACATGTGTCGTTATAGAGCCTTGGCAAAGACAACTATCTGTTTGAAGTCGATCCGCCGACTCACCAATTTGCGACTGAGGTTATTCCGAGCGGTCAGATCCTCGAGCGTTACATATACATGTAAGTGGGCCACTTGAATGCGCAAAACAAACGGTGCCGCTCTTGCAAGACTTGAGCCAAGTAGTACCGACCACTCGACGCTTATCTGGACACGGGCGCACTTTCAGTGAAACATCCTCATCGCGTGGAAATGATTCTACGTGTAAAATTTAAACGTGTAAATGTTAATACGTGTATATGTTATAGCTGCGTTTTCTCCGTCAGTCACCAGCATTATATTTCCTTACTAACAGTAGCACTATATTTTCGCTAATTGAAAGTCTCATACATGCACCTGTATATTCCCGTTTCGGAATAGCTCCACATGTTGTCAACATGACTACGTATACTAGAGGAAACAATACATGTACATATATTGTACATATTCTTCAACTTCAACCTCTCTACTGCACTCCTCCCTAATGGATGATTATTTGCAAGGCTGACGAAATTAAGCACATTTGCCAAGGGTGCACAAAGTGACTCGAAATCTTTTTTCGCGGCCACGGCTCGAACTGACTCTCTGCCACACTCGCAATCCGAAGTCCGCGACTTATTAGACAACTCGGCCACAACGCTTCGCCTAAAATGTTGTTATAAAATGTTCGCTACATGTTGTTAGAAAAATTATATTAAAACATCATAATGCAACAGCAAAATGCTATCGGGGCTGCAGTTTGCTAAACCTTCCGTGGAATATTGAAATTTAAGTAGCCAGTGGCGTCACGTGAGTAGGCCTAGAGCCAAAGGTCGGGCCAGGTCAGCCACAGCAGAACGTTCCATGAACCTATCTTTTCTCTTTCATGTTGAGTTCATGACTAAGGGGGGAGGGGGCGAGGGTGCTAACATGAACATTTTTCATTCCATGTATATGACAATTAACTAAAAGGGAAGAAGGGGTCAAAAGAGATATGTATTCCTCTTTAACAATTACTAAGCCATAGACACACACATGTAAGTATAGACATATAACGTCAGGCTACTACTATTTCAAGATCGGTCTACTAGCATTTAAAGGTCGGGCTACTAGAACTCAAAGATCGGGCCACTTCAACTTGAATGATCGGGCCAGGTAAAGCCACTAATATTTAAAGGCCGGGCCAAGCCTCTAAAGATCTGGCCAAGGCCCGACCTGCCCAATATGACGCGATGCCACTGGAACAAGTTCAATAATCAAATTATACAATGTCACAACACAAATGCAATCCGTCCCCTTTAAACAAGAATCTACCAAGCCCCGCATACCCGGGGTCCAATGGACAGGCCGAGGCTTTGACGTGCAACATTATGCACGATATGCTCGTCTTACGTCGCTGCTCGATGCTTTAGCGCATCGTGGCCTAATAAATTGAAGGTAGACAATAAATCAACTATCAATAACCTGAGAGTCGAACTGCGTGTGTGAGAGAAAGGTTAAGAGTCACCAGTCAATAGTCAGAACGTTGACTGACAACGTTCCGACTTCCAATTTTTCTCTCGCACCCACACGTCCATCGTTAGTTCCACAGTGAGTGTCTGGTTAATGATATACAGAACACCAAGGAAACCCTCCACCGCAGCGCTATGGTAATGAAGCCACGCTTGAGTGACGCTTAGATATTCCGCCCACTGTCCGGCCTGCGAGTCGGCGCGACGGCAGCGAGGAGTTGATCGTGCCGCGGTAAGTGACGACTTAGTTAGAGCGGCGGGGCGCGCGCAGTAGTAATGTGACGCCGCAGCTAACCCGCGGGACGCGTGCCGCGGACTCGTCTCCGCTCATTGCACCCGTGTTCGCGCCGTGCACCGACTGACCCCGGCTATGAGCACACCGACTGCGTACGTAGCGCACGCTTTCTCGACGCACGGACTGGAAGTGTACTTGATGAGGAAACCAAATACCAGATACGTCTGGCTTCATATTCTTAACCTTGGCTGAAGCCTGGCCTTAACGCCGCAAGGGTCAATTGCTGGGGAAATACTATGTTTGGATTTAATTTTAGCATTGATTCGAGGCTGGCCTTAAGCAACCAAAGAGCGATTGCCTTGGGGTTGGCTCAGTACATGTAACTTGCGGCCTTGGCCTTGTCTTTGTAATTTTGGCCTATGGTCTTGGACTTGCGACTGCAGGCCCTGGTCTTGTGACTGCAGCCGTGGCCTTGAAGACAAGTGGTCAAGGTCAAGTCTAAGGTCGCCATCCTGTACCACTATCAAGTTTTTCATTGACAACCTTTCCCTAAACGTGCGTGACGTGAAACTTATTTAGAAATTTCTCAAAATTAAAAAGTTAAAATGAAACAGGAACTAAGTATAATTTATGATCGTACACTGAATCCGGCTGCATGTGATGAACCTGCTTCATTCAAGCTGTCGTTCATCGTACGACGGGATCTGCACGCACGCCGCAGTTCTACAAGCTGCACTTTCGCATCTATCCAGATATCCATTGCATGATCTGCGAGCGAAACTGTGCTAAGCAATCCAATTTAGTGCAGATCTGAATACCGTTAGCGGACCTCAAAACACCCAGCTGAATGCGATATCCTTAGAAAACCTCGATACTCTCTCTTAGCAGACCTCGATACTCCCCGCTAACAGACCCAGATACCCTCAGCAGACCCCGGTACCCCTGGCAGACCCTGATAACACCAGCAGACCCCAATACCCTCAGCACACCCGATGCCCTCAGCGGTCCCCGATATCCTCAGCAGACCTCTTTACCTTCACCAGCCCCGATGACTTAAGCAGACCCCGACACCCTCAGCACAGCAGACCCCGATACCCTCAGGAGATGCGGATAACCCCAGCAGACCCCGATACCCCGAGCAGACCGCGATACCCTTAGCAAATGCCGATACCCCCAGCAGACCCAGATACCCTCGGCAGACCCAGATACCCCCAGCAGACCCCGATACTCTCAGCAGATGCCGATACCATCGGCAGACCCCGATGCCCTTAGCTGACCCTGATACCCTCAGCAGACTCCGATACCCTCAGCAGACTCCGATACCCTCAGCGAACCCCGATACCCTCAGCAGACCCCGATATTTTCAGCGGACCTAGACACCTCCAGCAGATCACGATACCCTCGGCGGACTTAAATACCCACAGTAGATCCAGATATCTCCACAGCAGATCTACATACTCCCATCAGACCTAGATATCTCGAGTAGACCTAAATACCAACAGTAGATCTAGATATATCCCCAGGAGATCTACATACCCGCATCAGATCTAGATATCCCAGCAGACTCCGATACCCTTAGCAGTCCTTGGTTATGTGAAGACTGCGAGAAGTCCTGTTCCTCGCAGTCCGGCCCCCGAGCACGGGGCGCTACTCGGTGATTAGAGGCATTAGCGCGCTGCGCGCGTGAAGCGAGATTCAGGCTCGCGGCGCGAGGCCACCGGGGACTTAATGAAGACGGATGGACGCTCAGCGGATTGTTCGACGACGCATTACTGGGGATTAGAACCAGGACGCTAATTCTATTAGCGTCCTATCGACCCACTGCCATCAAAATTGATCAGCGTAGTTAGCTTTGATTTGATGAAGATGCTTTTTAAAGACTGTCCTAAGGCGTTATGACATCATTCTGTGTACTGCATAATTTTAGCGTCTTACCGGGATTAGACCGAGTGGGTTTTCTTTGGTGAAGCGCGTTGGCGTTGAATTACTGAATGACATTCTTGATATTTGATTCATTAAAAATAGCTCCATGTGTGTTCAGAGCAACATGAGTTCAGCATTCATAGTTTTCCAAACCATACTTGTAATAGCAAGTATGGTTTGAATTGTTATATATCGAATTATGATGACCTTTCTGCATATTTGTATTCTTTACTCAATTTACATTTAACGCCAAACTGAGCTACATGAATATACTCATGCAAATGCTCTTCATGACCATGCGCTTTATCAAATCATTGACCGATAAGATACACATGATGCGACTGTCAATTTATGTCTATGGCTAGGGCTTTGACAAAGTAAATCACTCCGCACTTTTACTGAAACTTATGCAACGCAGGATACCAATTGCAATAATAAAACTTTGAGATAATTAGCAAAGCGTATCAAACAATGCAGAACGGGGTGAAGCTATGTTTGCACTGTACAAAATACAATCTGGTGTAAAAGCATCCTTGGTCATTCTCCACCTCGCCGTGATTTCTGCTTCACATCTTCAATCCTCCGTAATCCAAGCTCCCAGATATTTGAACTTGCTGACCTGCTCAACTTTCTTCCCGCCAATAACAATGGCAATAGCTCCTCCACTTTGGGATATTTTCATAACCTTTGTTTTCTTCACTTTCATCTTCATCTCATACGTTTTTGCTATATCATTTAATTTATCTAGTCAATTTAGTTTATATATCAATTGCAACTCTTTTTCAGTTTTCGCAACCATTGGTTCAACACCTGCACTCGAACATCTTTCAACTGATTACCTCTCACTTTTACCCCTTCATCTACATCCTCAATTGCTTCTTCCATCATCTTTTCTACATGCATCGAGAACAATAGCGGTGATAGCAGACATCTTTGTCTCACCCTGTCATGGCCTGAACCGCTATACAAACATATTAAGCGTAGGGATTTCAGAGTACTACTCCCCTTTTATATCTTATTGACTACAAATCAGGGTTGTATACACTTTTCCTCTGTATTTAATGAACAAGAGTCCGATATTAAATACGTAATATTTAATAATGAAATAGAAGAATAAGCTAGGGACACTTCGGGACAATTAGAGAACAATTAGACAGCATCAATATTAGTACAGATGCCTAACAACTAATAAAGTCTTTGCACAACACAGAGTCACATAACCCAGTTACTAACCTCCCTCCCGGTTACACAGTTTCTAGTAAGCTTCCCCGAAACCTATGGCAGTCCTCCCCGACAGCCGCATGCACCGCCGCCGCTAGGACTACCTCTGGGTTTCTCCAAAAGAGCTTCCGCACGAAAGATAGGACAAACCGCTTCATCTAACGCTCACTACATACTGTACATGCAAGATGTAATGTTACAACACTATACTGTGAGCTTAGTTACAAGCTACACTTAGAACAAAGAATCCAGAGGACCAGGTCTAGACTCTACGACGTGGCGGGAACAACTGCGAAGCAGCAGCAGTTTGAATTCCTGAGGTGCAGGACAAGCAGCCAGCAGCTGGCAGCTGGCAGCTAGTAGCTAGCAGCTGCCAGGCCTGCTCGTGAGAGCAGTGATGGAAATGATCAGCGTTATAATTTCTCATCACACACCGCTCTTCCTATTATTCCAGATTCTGTGTACGGTACTTCTCATTTACCTTAACATTCGCTTTTTGGTTCATGTACAACTCTCTCACCGTCCCACAGTCAACTCCTATACATTGAAGATATTTTATCACCCAGTTCACTCAATATAATGCTTTTCCAAATCTATGGGGTAACCGGGTCATTGCCCAAGTTTATAAAAAATAATAATTATACTGCATGCAATCCAATGTTGATGAATGTCATGCTAGTACAGCGCTGACTCAAGGCTGAGTTCTAGTATATCATTGTAGCCTATAGCAGTGCGATCAATCACTCTGTAGCAGTGCTAACAGAGCGTCCGGCTTCAGTCAGTCTACAGTATATCACTGTGTCAACAATATCATCCTTTGATATTGTTTGGCTTTATTCAGCTATACACTTATATCACTCTGTAGAAATTGCAACGCCTGGCTTCATTCAGCTGCCCTCCTGAAGCCTGCCTGGCTTCATTCTGCTGCATAACACTGCGTAGAAATGTCAACAGCCCGCCTGTCTTCATTCAGCATTATCACTGTGTAGAAGTGTCAACAACATCATGCTTTGATATTGCCTGGCTTTATTCAGCTCTAAATTTATAGCACTCTGTAGAAATATCAACAGCCCGCCTGGCTTTAGTCAGCTCTATATCACTCTGTAGAAATGTCAACAGCCCGCCTAGCTTTAGTCAGCTCTATATCACTCTGTAGAAATGTCAACAGCCCGCCTAGCTTTAGTCAGCTCTATATCACTCTGTAGAAATGTCAACAGCCCGCCTAGCTTTAGTCAGCTCTATATCACTCTGTAGAAATGTCAACAGCCCGCCTAGCTTCAGTCAGCTCTATATCACTCTGTAGAAATGTCAACAGCCCGCCTAGCTTTAGTCAGCTCTATATCACTCTGTAGAAATGTCAACAGCCCGCCTAGCTTCAGTCAGCTCTATATCACTCTGTAGAAATGTCAGCAACCCGCCTGGCTTCAGTCAGCTCTATATC
>JAQIWG010004341.1:0-16200 GCA_034695025.1 Chamaedrilus cognettii | reverse complement strand
GAGGATCGAGTACTGCGAATGAATTATTTTTATTATTTATTTTTCAAAGATCTTTTGGTTGGAGAAACACTGTTTCCTGTTTTTCACATTATACGAAAATCAACTAGATCCATCACTGGATGGCCGAGTTTGTTAAGAAAAAATTTGCTAATAGTGACGTCATAATTAATATATCCCAAGATGTGACGTAAATACCCAATCCGGTTATCAAAGCTGGGAAACTGCTAAGTCCTTAAATACACATTCACTACCAAGTGGTGATTATGAACTACATAACATAGACATTAGACCATTCATTCGCATTACTACTATATTCTAATTACATTACTACTATATTCTAATTACTATGATTTAGTAAGGTTTAGTGTTAAGGTTATGTTTGGTTTAGTTTATTAGGGTTAGGGATAGGAATAGGGTTTAGTTTAGGTGGGACCAAAGTGAACGGACCAGGGCGTGAATCAGTGACCAAAGAGGATAGAAACTATGGTTTAGAGTCCATTTCTGTGCCTCAAGCAGCCAGTAACCAAGCATGAAAATTATTCTCCACAATACGCAAAATGAGAAAATTAAAGATTTAGTATATATTATATATAGTTTAGAGTCCATTTCCTGTGCCCCAAGCAGCCATCGTCTGCGCCGCAGGTGATTCCGGACCATAAGGAGCAGAACTGGGTGGAGACACACCATGGAGGCATCTTCCACTTCCGCTTCTGGCAGTTCGGTGAGTGGACGGACGTGGTGATCGACGACTTCCTGCCGACGCGCAACGGGCGACTTATCTACGTCCACTCGCCCAAACGCAACGAGTTCTGGAGCGCGCTGCTCGAGAAGGCTTACGCCAAGTAAGGCGATCGTCATTCGCATCAGCGCTTTACAGATGTTTATATGAAGGGAACAAAGAATTGGCTTGCAGCCCAGAGCTCCTCGAGCGAGTAAAGGCGGCTAAAGAAGGGGGAGCAGTTCTTGGCTTGGTAAAGTCAAAGCCGAGGCACTGAACCAGACTGTAAAAGTCTTTGTTACTGCACACGGTCCTTTAACTCCCATAAAACACCAGCTCTCAATGTATTTTCATAGGGTCAGGGCACATGAGGGCGTGTGTTGGTGGCTGCAAACATCCAAACTGTGCTTGCATGGAAAAATGGACGAAATAGACAGGAATGATGACGATGGTGAAGTCCAGTTTGCTTCCTCTGCTCCATTCTCTGCTGCAGGCCAAATTGTCACATGTGTGCAAGACCTCTTCCTTAGTTTCTGCTGCTGAAAGTGATGAATATTTTTGTGCTCCTTTAAATAAGAAATATTCTGTCAAGGACCATGAACTTGATTTTTTGCTTATGGTATTCTTGATTCCGATTCTTTGTTCCTCCCGGTCGTCGCAGATTGTTTGGCTGCTACGAGATTTTGCGCATGGGGAAAGTGCTACCATACTGCTGATTCCAGTTCTCTGGCTCCCCCTCCGCCGCAGGTTGTTTGGCTGCTACGAGGCGCTGGATGGCGGTGAGCTGGCTGAGGCGCTGGAGGACTTCACAGGCGGGGTGTCAGAGAGTTACGACATGGTGGAAGAGCGCTACTACGAGGACGAGACGAAGAAGGAGGAGTTCTTTGATCAGATGAGGAAAGGCATCGAACACTGCTCTCTGCTTTGCGCAGCCATCCCGGTCTGTATCTGGCTCTCTGTCTCTTTCTTTCCCTATGTCTGTCTGCTTGATTGTCTATCTGTCTTTCTCTGTCTCTCTGTTTGTCTCTGTGTGTTTGTCTGTCTCTCTATGTCGCTAGATCCCTGTCAGTTTCTTTTGTTAGTTCTTGTTTTTGGACACGTAGTCGGTAGCAGTTTTTAGTAGTAGTTTGTTTTTGGAAGAATAGTTAGATTTACGTCATCATTAATCTCTGACCTACTTGCAACCAATCATCATCATCCCTGACCTACTTTCAACCAATCATCATTATCCCTGAGCTACTTCCAACCAATCAATCACTCCCTGCCCTACGTACAGGCCAAGACGCAGGCGGACATGGAGAAGCCCAATGAGGTTGGGCTCATCAAGGGTCACGCGTACTCGGTGACGGCGGTCAAGAAGATTCCCCTCGCTGGGACGGGGATCTTCTCCATGTTCAACAGGGAGAAGCTGCCAATGATACGCCTGCGCAACCCCTGGGGGGGCGTCGAGTGGACCGGGGCCTTCAGCGACGGGTGGGAGTTTTGTTGTTTGGGCGTGCGTATTAAATAGGCCGAAGATTGATCAGTATAGGCGACGGCGATGATGGGCAGTGTTGGATGGAAGGCGAGCGCCATGGCCTGATTGGCGTTATAGTTCGCATATCGCATAATAGAGATCAATATCAAAGGGTACGGTATAAGAATCAAAGCATTAATGTCTTTTTTGCCTTGCATTCGATAATGTAAATTTGCTAAGATAACAAATTGAATTGGCTTTTTTTTTTTTTTTATTCAATTAATGACACTGAAGTCAGTTGAATTGAATGAGTTTGATTTATTATCGCTGAAACTTGGACGCTTAAGAAGGAGGACATACAAAGAATAGAAGCATTTGTCGATGCAAAGCAAGACTTCGAAACTGTCAGGGGCTATGATGCTGTCAAATGCCAGTTTGTAAATTTTCTCTTGAATGTACGTTTCCAGTTTGTAAATTTTCTCTTGAATGTACGTTTCCAGTTTGCAAATTTTCTCTTGAATGCTTGTTTCCAGTTCTCCGCAGTGGGCAAAGGTTTCAAAGAGCGACAGAGACAAGATCGGCCTGACCTTTGAAAACGACGGCGAATTTTGGTTTGTATTCTTTTGTGCGCGTGTTTGGTATGTACTTCTTCTACATGACTGTATATTATATATTTGCATGTATAGTAAATGGTGGTTGTTAGCCCCTTGCGGGGAAACCCCTTGCGGGGAAAAGGTGATGCCCCATTTCACCAGCTGATGGTTGCTGGTGGTGGTTCCACCATGCCTGGTAGGCATCCTAGGAACACTTGTGGCTATCGAATTTAAACCACCCTTGCCAATGGGTGCACGAAGTGGCTCTAAATCTTCGCCGCGGCCGGGATTCAAACCGACAACTGCCGCACTCGTAATCTGAGACGAGCAACTTAGACCACTCGGCTACAGCACTTTGTCCTGCCCAATGGTGGCAGAAGGGCAGGACTGCCGGGCAGAGTTTAATCATTAACGTCATCTCCGGAACCATGGTCATGTAAACAACGGTAAATGGTCATTGTAAACAATGACGTTCTGCGTAGTAAATAAATAATTATATTCTTATATTTGAGTAGTAGCTGAAGACTTTGAATGCAATAGAGACTGCTTTGGATTCAATGCGTTTAGAAATGGGAAGCTATTGCAGATGTTCCAACGTTGGAGAAATATGATGATGATGTCTTACTGATGGAACTCATTCAAGTTTCTTCTATGCTGAATAACGTTAGACAAATTGTCAATAACCTTTTCACACGCACCTGATTAACTCTTTAACGGCCAAACATCTAGAATTCGACGTCGGCGCTGACAGCATTGCGTTGTGAACGTCGATTCCTAGAGATAGGCCTACAGTGTGATCTGTTGCAAACGTCGATTCTGAGCGATAGGAAATAAATACGTATGACTCTAGTCAGCGGCCTGGCTTGAAGCTGAATGAAAACCAATCGCTTACCTTACAATTACAATTCTGTTTGTCAGATATTATGCTGGACTTTCCAGCTAATTTTTAGCTTCAGTGTTGGCTGAGTTGTAGTCTGGAGAACGTTGTTGAATACCGACACAAAAAATTCAAATTCAAAACGTGTGGTTTTTATGAGGCATCTGACAGTTAATATAGTTGGTTTTAAACCGCATACTAACCGTTGTCGCTAGGTACATTGTTAATGAGTTAAAGAATTTAATATTTAATGCATGTTAGGCAAAATTACGGTAATTTAGACATCTATATTAATTGAAATAAAGTCGTCAACGAATATTCAAGTTTCCGTTTAAATTAAATTCAGTTTAGCTGAGAAGTAACAAATGTTTTTATACTCCGGATGATGTAATCTGTACATCTAGCGTAATGTATTTGTAACGTGATCTGTTTGACGTAATCAGTTTGTTTTTGTACTCAGGATGACGATGGATGATTTCTGCAAGTACTTCCTCAACCTGGCGGTGTGTCACACAGTCAACACGGCGCTGCTCAGTCTCAGCAAGCGTTGGCGCGAGGCTGTGCTGCACTCAGAGTGGACCACGCCAGCGCGCGCAGGCGGCTGTATCAACAACAAGGCTTCCTTCCTCAACAACCCACAGGTTTGTTTTGTTTTTTGTAGTTTAGGGACCGCGTGTAGCACAAAGACTATATACAGTCCGGTCCTGTGCAGTGAAGCCCGCAAAGAACTGCTCCCCCTTCTTTAGTCGCCTTTTACGACTCACTCGGGGAGCTCTGGTGTGCAAGCAAATTCTCTGTTCCCGGCCTGCAGGGGTACAACCCACAGGTCTACAGCATTTTGTTTGTTTCTCTTTTTAAATGGTTATCTTTTCTTCCTTTCAATGTACTTTCAATACTGCCTGGGAACCTTTGGATACCTTGGAGGCTGTATCACCAACATGGCCTCCTTTCTCATGCATCCCCAGATCCACAGCAAAAATGTCTTTTTAAAAATAAATACTTTTCTATCATCTCCTATACACACTCGCGTTTTGTGGTCGCATTTCCGGCTTGCGCAAGGGTAGGCCATTTGCAGCCATGGACACCCGCCCTCAACTTTATCCTATCCGTCGCATCATCACGTCTTAATCCATTCATTTTCATATCCTCCTATGTCAAGCAAAAGCTTGACAGAGAAGGATATGAAAGGTATGGGATGTTCACGTCGTTTCAAAAATGCAAGTGTCATTTCAAAAATGCTTACTTTTACTTGCGTTTCGTACTTACTTTCAATCCTAACCCTAGCCAATGATCTTGAGATCATATCCGCAGTTTGGTTTTTGTATTATGAACGTACAGTCAATAATATATAATCATCAATCAATATTCAATAATAAAGATCTATAAAAATGTATAAATCATGGACTTAGGCTAAAATCAAGAAGTCTTCTGTAGCACAGGTATAGAGCTGCTCATACAGTGTATGTGTATGTGTAAACATGACGCGTATATGTGTCAATGATATGCTGCGTTGCGTGTGTTTAGTGTGATGTGTTCAATGTGACGTCTGTGTGTGTGTCGCAGTTTAAGTTTGACGTAGGGGAAGGTGCTCATGTCGCGTATGCCTCAATGTGATGCCTATATGTGAAATGTGCTGCCTTATGTGTTTAATGTGACTTCTATGTGTCAATGTGATGTCTGTGTGTGTGTCACAGTTTGTGTTTGACATCGAGGAGGAGGGAGAGGTGTTGCTGCAGGTTGTCCAAAAGTCGACGAGGCTCCAGGGGGAGGAGCGCAAGACCATCGGCTTCTCCATACTGCGGGTGCGTCCCCGTTTGCATTCTTCTCATATCTCAGGGCGGTCAAACCCCCTGCAGGCCGGGTAGCAAAGAATTGGCTTAAAGCCCAGAGTTACTTGGACGAGTCAGTCGTAAAAGGTGAGCGAAGAAGGAGGAACGTTCTGTGCCGGCTCCCTTGCACAGAACCGCACTGTATATAGTCTTTGTGCTACACACAGTCCCTAAACTACAAAAAACAAAAACACACGGTCTACGTCTGTATTTACTCTGTGGATTCAGTAAAATTTTCCTGCGCATCCCCAGGTGGAGTTCAACCGTGAGTATCGCGTACACACGCTGCCAACGGTCGTCGCGTCATCGACGTTCCGCAACAGTCGCAGCATGCTGGTGCGCCGCTCACTCCCCAGAGGGCGCTACATGCTCATCCCGTGCACCTTTGAGCCGGGCCGCGCCGGGGCTTTCCTCCTGCGTGTCTACACCGGCGCTGCCAGCGGAGCCAAGTAAGCCGCGCTGCCTTCGACTCTATTGGGACCTCTTCTAGCTTTGACTGTAAAGGATCCTTTTGTTGCTGCGTTGCAAGTACAGTATACATACACACACACATAGTATCTAGGTAGATCTCTATGACTTTTATGATGATCTCATTAGGTTCTTCATGACATCCTACCTCCTGCAGGCCAGAGCCTGCGTGAACAAAGAATTGGCCTGCAGCCCAGAGCTCCCCGGGCGAGTCGTAAAAGGCGACTAAAGAAGGGGAGAGGTTCTGTGCGGGCTCCCTTGCACAGAGCCGACTGTATAGTGGGTATATAGTCTTTGAGCTACAGACTAAACGACAAAAAAACAAAAAACAAACAACAAATCGATGACATCCTGGATGCAAAGTTCAAAACGGGCTCTAAACTAGACTCTGAATTATTATAACCTCCATCATGCCCAATCCGACCAGGCAATGACCTCTCTGTGACCTCTGTCAAGGGAGCTGTTGCTAGACAAGCCCAAGAAGTCTGCCTGCTGTGGCTGTCTGCCGCTCTGTCGCTATCCGGTCTGCGTGACCCAGATCCGCGTCGTCAAGGCCGCCGGGCTGGAGCGCAAGAACAAGAGCTCCGGTCGGTGTCGAGTAACGGATATCTGCTGGTTTTTATTTACGACTCTTATGGCCCGTTGTTCAATTGAGAGTTATTTGAATAATCTCAGATCAATTTTTGAACTGCCAATAATAATCACTTATTTGAATATCTTAGATCTAACTTGCACAATCTGACTGGGCCATGACGTCATTTTTGCTATGTGATTATTTGAAACCAAATGACTCTCGATTGAGCAACTGGGCCTTAAGGGCCAGTTGCTCAATCAAGAGTTGTTTTGAATGATGTCAGATATTAATTTAATCTGCCAATAATAGTGAGTTGAAATTAGGTTGAGATCTAATTTACACGATCCGATTGGATCGTTACGTCATTTTAAAACAAATCCAGCTCCATATCTAAGTTTCTAGCTTAGAATTTGATTCATGTATATAACCTTTTTTTCTAAACGCTATCCATTCCTAGTTCGGCTCTAAAACAGGGCTCCTCTTGTGCTGCTGTGTCATTAACAAACCACGATGTTATAGAGTTCCAGACATGACATTAAACTGTGCCCGGTCGCCCTGCCCCTGCTGCCACCATTGATCAGGACGAAGCATTATGACCGAGTGATCCAAGTCGCTGGTCGTCGAATATGAGTGCGGCAGTTGCCGATTCGAATCCCGGCCGCGGCAAAGATTTCGAGTCACTTCGTGCACCCTTTGGCAAGGGTGGTTTAAATTTGTCAGCTACATGTGTTCCTATGATGCCTACTAGATACGGTGGAACCACCACCAGTGACCATCAGCTGGTGCAATGGGGCATCACCATTTCTCCGCAAGGGGCTTCCCCGCGAGGGGGTACCACAACAACAACAGCGATGTTATATTCTATATTTATATTTAAAAGCGGTTTGTTGATTTCCTTAAAACTCCTATCGTAATATTGAAAGAACTTGATCTTTGATATCTGTGTGAGCATTGTGGCTCGTGGCGTCTTGGTGATTCGCTCCAGTCAGGTTCTCTCAGATTGGATTTGATTCTGTGTCAGACTGGATTTTGTATTCTGTTTGCTCGTATTGTTTAGATGTTGTGTAGGCTATCACACTTCTCATTGTTTATTGATTCTTTCATTTTTTGGGTTTTTGCACGCTATCCTATCAGTTTTTCTCCAAGTTTTTTCTCAAGACTTAAGAAATGTTGTACTACTAGGATGTCATGGAGTTTGCCTACAATGTTTACGCTTAGTCCCTTCTTTGACGTTCTGGTGTCATTTCACACTTCGTTTGTGTACGATTGAACATGTCTCGCTGTTACATTGAAGCAGGGCTCGGCCTGCATAGAGCCAAATTCGCCAAATGGCGTAAGAAAATCAGAAGTGACAAATATTTTTTAGGATTGGCGAAAGACTTAGGCAAATTTTTTGCAACATATTTTTCTTCAATACTAAATTCAGTACTGTTTCACTAATGAATGCCAATTTCTGGTTAAATATATTCAATGGAATCCACCGGTTAAGTTGCTATGCTAGGTAGATAAATTTGAGCAGCAGCTTGCTGCGAATATGTCAGTTTGCAAAAAAGATTTTAAAAGCATTTAACGGAAAAAATAAGTAAATGGTGAAAAAATACACATTTTGGCGCCAAAGTGGCGAATTTTTCGAAAAACCAGGCTCAGCCCTGCATTGAAGTGATACAAAAGAACAAAGAAAACAAAGGGTTATCATTGCCAGTGTTGCCATGGTTGCAGACATCAGTTCATACTGCGTGATCAGCTGTGAGGGGGAGACGGTAAGCACGCAGGTCGTCAAACACTCGGCGGCGCCCGAGTGGAACTCTTCGGCGGTCTTCTACCGCAAGCGTCCCGTCCAGAAAACGATCATCGTCGACGTGAGTGCTCAATGTTTGACTAATAATAACAATAATAATACCTAAGCCAATTTCTTGTAGCGCCATTACAAGTCCAGGGACTAATTCAGGGCGCTTTACAATCCAAAGTATATAGGACAAGTCGTCGACGTCGGTGCCGAATGTTTTCCTTTGTTTTTTACTCCCTCAGCGCGCCACGGGATGTCCCTGATGACATCCGCGGACACTTCTAAAGGCTTTAAATCCAGCCCCCTGCAGGCCGGTGAACAAAGAATCGTCTTGCACCCCAGAGCTCCCTGGGCGAGAGGCGACTAAAAGGGGAGCGGTTCTATGGTGGCCCTCTTACACACTGGATTGTAATAGTATTTGTTACTACACACGGTCCTAAAACGTCAAACCCCGCCCCTCTCTTGGTCTTGTTGGTGAGAGGTTCCTGTGTGCTGTTGTAATACTGTCTGCTTGGGCGGTAAATGCAGCCGCTAAACCGCGAGTGTGTGTGTGAGTCCAGGTCTATAACAGCAACCTGGGGTTTGACGAGTTCCTGGGTCGCCAGGTGTACATTGCGGCCAACGACTGTCGCGACCAGGCCGTCGAGCTGCCGCTCAAGTCCAAGGATCACAACACGGCGGCGCCCGGGCGTATTCTCGTTGTCATCACCACTGATCACGACCTTGCAGGGGTGTAGGGGCACGTGGGGGGAGGCGAGTTGGGGCCTACTGGGGTCTAGTCGTGTGCGGGAGGTGTGTTGGGGCCTAGGGAAGGGATAAGGAGAGGGGGGGGGCGAGTTGGGGCCTTGAAGAGGGTCAGGAGAGTGGGGGCAATTGGGGACTCGGCGAGGGATAAGGGGGAGCGAGTTAGGACCTTGGAGAGGAATAGAGTGGGGGAGAGGGTAAGTTAGAACCTAAGGGGAGGAATGAGGAAAGGATGGAGTGAGCGATCACTGCCATGATTGATGTGTTTTGGATACACGGATGCTTATATCCAGTTGTGTAATGTAAAGTTGAAATTGAATCTGAGATCAATCATTGTGCTACGCAGCCGGTCAACATAGTGTGAAATAGATCTTGGATCAATTATGTGATATACATAATTGATCCAAGATCAATCTTATATCAAATATGTGATTGATTGCTGAGCTATTGATCGCTTGATCTCAGATCATCACAGAACTCTTCGTTGTGCAACTGGCGATTATAAAGTACCCTTATTGATTATGTTGCTTGGGACAATGGTCTTTTTTGTTCCGCGCTTTATTTGCATTGTTTCTAAATAGAATTGTTGTTTTCTTTAATTATTGATTTATTTAATTATTGATTTCTTTAATTATTGATTTATTTAACTATTAATTCTTTACCGGGTGTCGAAGTTTTGTTTGAACGATGAGAGGCATTGATGTGATTTGCTCTGAGCTCGTGATCATTACCGCCCTGTGCTAAATTGCATCGTTGGTTTAGCTGCAGGCGGTGTGGTGTGAGGCTGTGGTTTTGTGCTGTCATCAATCAGTCGATCTAAGCTGTGGCTGTCTCAATTCTTCCGCTGGTGTGTTTCATCGATGCACTGTGGACAACCATTGCCTGATTTTTGTTCGAATATCTTCAATGTAGAATTCTTTAATAATGCCGATTAGGAGCTTTGCTTACAATGTATTTGCACCTCTGTTTAAAAATATACGTATGGAGTTTCTTGACTTTTATATATGCAGGTTGTGTATCGTACATTATATATGTATATTATAAATACTATTTTTAGTGTTACGCTATTCCCACTTATATTTTGCTAGTATTTGGTCTTTTATATTGGTTTGACGGTTTTTGCATGCTTTGCTAAATATGTTGTGATCGTGTTTTTTTCCAGATTTACATTGTAATTATTGAATAGTTTTAGTGTGTGCCTAGCCTGATTAGTAATTTCCCTGATGTAGTTAATAACTTTTTAGTTAATTTCTTTATTTATGTTATTAAACTATAGAGTTAAATGCTTTATTCGGTTAATTAACTTTTTATTTGACCCGTTCATCGATCTTTGAAAAGTCACGGATGTGTCGGATATATTTCTGGAGCAAAAATCTGATAATTAATTGATCTAGTGTTCTGCTCTCAATGAATGTGCATAGAATACAAGTACCTTATGTACTTGTCTATCTTGATTGTAAAATCTCCTTGTATTCTCTTATTGCATTCTTTTTGAAATTGGATCGCTGCGTATAATAATTATTTGATGATATAATGTGGTTTTTATTTTGCGGTTCGATGTACCTTCTGTTCTGTATTCAGTTCATTATTCAATCCATTTTTCAGAGCTACAATCATGATTTTCCCATATTTTCAGATTGAATAGTGATTTTCTCAGATTTAGAAAGATTTAAGTTTATCCATTTTGCTTGCCGTCGGTGTTGGTATTGCTGCGATTTACATGTTATGCGTTTGATGCAATTTTTTTGCAAAACTGCTCTGCGCTTTCACGATTTGTCCTTCACATGGATGTCGTCACACTCTGATTGTAAAATCTCGTTGTTTGGTATGGTCATTCTCTGAAGGTTTACAAGTCGTTTGATCACTAGAATTGCACTGCGATTGAATTACGTATAGAAGACTCAGTTGAATAGAGTGAGGTAGCCTATGATCTAAAAGTTTAAATTCTTCTGAATTGATTCTCTTTTAAGTGATCTGAATGCAGTGCGTGTCTTAATTGGATGCAGCATGCAATGTAATTTGATGTAATCTGTAACTTAATTTTGAAATTATATAGATCATATTTAATCGCTATAGTCTAAGAACATAATGGCAAGATTACCATTTATAGTTTTTTAATTTTCATTACATTCTTCATTTTAATGTGTAGCGACCCTTATGCACTTCAAGATGACTAAAATGCCAATAATCTTCTCTATTGGTGTGTACTTTTTAGCATTCATGGTTTTCTATTGCAATGCCGTGCTTGTTCTGCAGATGTTATGCACAAATTTGGCTGCTCTTTGCACCTTGAAGGACTGTCAAAATGACTTTTTATTTGTGTGGCGTCGGCCAGAGATTTTCAGATGTAAATAGTTTGTACAGCACTTTTTTCAGCTGAACTAATTTATCACGTTCGTGCCCGTTTTGCTTTCTGATCACATTTTCCCATTTTCCATGCGTTTGCCTTCGCTTTCGCGCTATTTGATATTGATATCGATATTTGTGATGTATATTATAATGTCGACAATAACGCTCAGTGATTCCTTTGACCTTTTAGCACATGATTTAAGTCTTTGTATATTACCGTAAACGTGTACTTTTAGGCTTAAATCCTTGTTTGATGTATGCACTACTACGCCATCCATTTTGATTCATGGTGTGTGTTTTGTACCCCTTAATCGCGCATGACTTTGTAGATTGCTTCAATTGACATCTTAGTGCAGCAGTTCTGGACATCAGGATGTAATTTAAGATGATTTGTGAATTTGAGTTGCCTTTAAAATTACGAATATATTCAACCATTTCAGGCTTTAAAGCAATGATTGTTTAACTGTACTGAAATGGACATTGTGGTAGAAATTTTTTGTGACTGGCTTAATGATACTGAATTGTTTTAATATTTGTTACGAGTTTGCGCGTAATTACTTTTTAATAGAATTTTTAGGTACTTATATTTTGTAAATATAAAAACAAGGACTACGATCGAAATGATAGTCAAAAGAAAGAAAAGCTGGATTACGCGTGTAATGAGAGGATGGAGGGAAGAATGGAGGGCAGGAGAGGACCGTATTGGCAGGAAGGCCACGTATTGGAATGATAGACGACCTGCCTGAGAAGGAATCGTATGCGGATATGAAGAAAAGGGTCAAAGATCAGCTAAGGTGGAAGGTTTGGACACCAAAGACCTGCCATTTGGCAGAGCACTGAAGAGAGAGATTTACTAAAATTGAGTGATATGGATTCGCGTATTCTTGATAGTTTACGCTGGCGCAAAAACGCAGTGACATAATAGTTACAAGCATAATTGCATTTTTTACTTCTCTGACTCGTAATTTGTGAATTTAGTTTCTTGTCCATAATTCGCCTGATTTTCAATTTCTTGCGTTTTTTGGTATAATTTGCCTATTCGAACGAGGATTGCAGCTCACCAAGCCCTTGCGAATTACAGTATATTTTTACCGCATATTTTGATATCCTGATGGTGTGATAGTAGTCGTGGGATTTTTTTGTAATGCATTCGATAGTGACTTTCTGGATTTTTTAAGTTTTACTGAATTTTTATATGATCAGTAAGCTCGAGCCGTAATAAGCGAATTGAGAATTTTTGTGGGCGGAGGTTGTCGGATTGTAATTGGGTGCACATTTTCTAATTACTTTCCATCGTGACTGCGTGATGTAAATGTGTTGTTGGTGAATTGTCCCACTGGCTTGTGCCTTGCATGTTACGCTTATCCCATTGCCTCCTGTCCCAGCGATTAGATGCAGAGCTTGACCTTATTTTGTTTAAATGCGTTATTTCGATTGGTTTACATGATTTATTATTATGATATATTATAATGATACCTTATTTGTGGCGTATGTTACACAGCTTATGCTGTGCATTGGAATTCATCATAACGTCGCTGATATTGACACGCCGTCAAGGATTGTTCAGGCATTAAGATTTGCTGCGGTACGCAACAGTTATAAAAGCATACTGTCTACGTGGCTGTTTTACAGTTAGGATACAAACCTTGAAAGAATCAGTCACGTATAAACAACTGGTTTGCGCTAACACCCGGGTTCAATAGTGGTGATTGCGATTCAAATTTTTCAACAAATATGGCTGTGAACTAAGCTTATGTTTTACTGCCATCAGTGTTGTAATGAAGACTCAAGTTAATTAGCACATTCTCAAATCGTCAGGGATTTGCTCCATATTCAGCTTGGGGATGCTGTTTTTTTACCTATTTCTGTCAAAATGCTGCGCTGCACTATGCGGCAATGTTGCCATAATCTGTCGCAATGCTCTGGACAACATCTTCGGATACCGATTGGAGTTTAAATTCACTACCATTTCTGTGTGAGATTCTGCTTACAAATAGAAAGTGTGGGGGTGACGTGTGATAAAGTATTTGTCTCAAATAGTATCCCCTCTGAGATTTTTTAAGATTTCTCCTGATTTTTTTTTCGCAAGGTCTGAAATTAGGATTGTTGGTAGCCGGCATCTTGTTGAACATACAGACACAACTTTGTTCCATAACGGTCAACAGCTTTTTGTTTTATTGTAACTTATGTTGTCAAATTCACCGCCTCGTACAAGGATACCTCAAATGTATAGTAAAAATTTGACACAGACGTCTAAAACCTCTAACATTTTTGGTGAAAATCATACTTACGGAGCACATGTCTAAATTTGGCATTAATTGGATTAGTTGGTTTCTACAAAGGAACAGTATCTTGCACGATTGTGTGTGGAGGGATACTTTTGACAGCAAAAATATTCGTAATATGACTTTTATGAGCTAAGCACGTCTCGAAAAGTATCCTCTCTGAGGTTATTTTAAGATTTCTCCACCCACCCGCATATTTCCAAGCCACCCACGGTGATTATTTCCAACAAATTTAATGCAAATCAGTTGAATATTTTTGTGCTAGGATTGTTTGATTTGTGTCGTGGGTGGGATACAATTTCATGGGGGATAATTTATTTTGTAATACCGGTGTCAGGGAACGGGAACTAATAAAATAGCTGTTTTCATGAAATGAAGTGAAATGCAGGCGTGAAACCCCTGGAAGCCTTCTAGCACTGCGTGCATTCCATTGGTGCCTACATGTATACTCGACAATCTTAGCTGCCTCATAATGCTCAGTTTTTCTAACAAAGCATAAGACTTATTTCTATGCTATTTGCGCACGAATACAATTTTTAAAATCTCTGACATGTTGTAGAAGCAGCTGCCTTTCCATTGTAGTTTAAAATGTACTCGTGCAATGCAATAATCTTAGAATTTTGTTTAAATGTTGCGCAGATTGAATTACCGTTTGCGTGAGAATTTGAGGTCACGTTTTTTACGGGTTACCGTGTAGTGCGATAATTAGGTCTACTATTGTGTCCAGATATTATTGTGCACCATGACATATCTAGTTAGTGTTGACGCGCTTCATCCTATTGTAAGATTATATTATTCTATTGTAGTGTGTTATTCATGCGTAGTGTGGCATTTACCTTTTCTGATGACGATTAATTAAAATAATAATTGCTCTAGCTGGTTGTCTATTTCAGTGCGTTCCTTTGTTATATATGGGCGTGAAATGATTGGTTTGTTTCCGACGTTAGGCTACACCAGTCCTCAATGGGCTGCACATACGAGACTTGTGGAGTTATTTAAATTATTCTTTATATAAGGAGTCATTTCGGGTCAACGGTGTTACGATTGAGTTAGAGTTGAGTTAGCGTTCGACAAGTTAGATTCACATTCATATTCACATTTTTGCTGTTGTCTGTCTGTTTTGACATTACGATATTATTCCCAATGCGAATACAAATGTGAATCTAACTTGTAAGACGTTAACTCCTCCAACTCAATCGTAACACTGTGGACTTGAAATGACCCAATGTCTTCTGTTTCAAGAAACTGTATTCTACCTGTCATCTTTTTCAAAATATTGGTTGAAAAACCATCAACATCTATAATGTGCTAAAAATAGTTAGCCTACTCATAGCCTACTTTACTCTGGAAAAATATTCCTCATTAAGTTTACTGAATTTTGAATGATGGCGCGACTTTTGTGGCCATTCAGTTATTATCTTTAAATTCAGCTATGCTCTGCTGACTTTCATAAGTTTTAGAATGAATGCTCGCTAAGTTTGCTGCGATGCTAAAAATTATAGCCTGGTTAGAATTTAGAAAAAATGTATGAAAATGTGAATATCTGCAAATTAAATATGAATCTCTGTACATGACATTGTATACATGAAAGTTAATTATAATAATCCCTTCTCTCCAGCCTTCCTCCCTTCACCCCCCATGTTATTGAATTCATAATTTTTTGGCTCCAATTTTAAGGAGTATAACCAATCTGAATGACCACAAAAGTCGCACTGTAATTCAAAAGTACATACAAAAAATACAGAGTTGGGTGCACTTTATCTGTAAGTTAAGTTATCCTTACAGCACTTTAGCTGTAAGGATAAGTTGTCCATGCATAATTCCCATGCTTGAGTCCGTGAAAATATTATATAGAAAGACCCAAATGCGTTGACATTTTCAGAGTAGGACAGTTTTTAATCCGATGCGCGGAACAATCATGGAATAAGCAGCGCAGAGCTACACATTTTAATCTATAGGCCTAAGGCCTATACTTAATGAGTTTAATCTAGGTTAAATTATATTCCTATGTGAATGGCAGAATACAGTGTAAATCATTGGGCCTCGTTGTATACGATAATGTGGTCTACATGTTGGCTACAATTGTAGGCGTACATTGTACAGTGTACAGTGTACGGGTAGTAGCACTCAGAAGGCATGGCTACATGCAGATG
This sequence comes from Chamaedrilus cognettii, assembly GCA_034695025.1. Lineage (NCBI taxonomy): Eukaryota > Metazoa > Annelida > Clitellata > Enchytraeida > Enchytraeidae > Chamaedrilus > Chamaedrilus cognettii. Next base: position 368 of record JAQIWG010004341.1, on the reverse strand, counting down.
TTTGATAACTCGCGGTTTGCTCGCTTTTTTCTCAATAGGCTGGTGCACTTTGCCTACGTGACGCAAAAATCTAATCTAATCTGTTAACTACTCGGCTCTAGGGCAGTGATATTCTATTTCTCAAAATAGTTTCAATTTCAGTTCTAGCTTCTTAGTTCCAGTTTCAGTTTCTCTCAATCATTTAAATGAATTATGTCATGATTCTATTATTAATATTTGCTTCAGCTTCATTAATCCATAACAAAAATATTTGGTAATGTATCAATCACTACATCGATCCTATCTTATTTATTTATTCGATGCTGCTGAGCATTAGTGCCAATTAATATGATTGAGACACGATATGATAATATGAGTGAGGCACATTA
>JAQIWG010004340.1:0-16204 GCA_034695025.1 Chamaedrilus cognettii | reverse complement strand
TAGCCCCCCCAGGAAATAAAGTACTGGCACTGCAAATGTGCTGTTGGCTAATAGCAACTAAGATAGTGTAATCGCAGACTGAAAGTCTCGACCGGGCGATGTAGGGGGGGGGGCGGGAGGGGAGTGGATGGCGGATGTTGACAAATTGTAAGGTAACACGAAATGGAAATAAGATGTATTCCTTTATGGACAATTGCAAGTTTTTATTGTCAATGAATACATCGCAGTGCAATAAAGGGCATTTTAATTGAAGATTCTGGTTGTGTTTCAATGCTTGACTGCGTCCCAGGTAAAACTATCTAAACCTGAACTAGGGACCTAACATTTTAATGATTAGTTTGCCTGATCTAAAAAAGGAATGCAGGAAAACGAAGATCCACACATTTATTTACATAGCTATGATAATTAATCTTCCTGTATATGTAGCACTAACCCATTATGCACGACAGTGTGGATGTCACGATGGCCTGGAATCAATTTTTTGATTCAGAAATGAGGCATTTTCAGAATCACTAGATCATTTTGAAAGCAGTAACAAGGCGGACCGAGCCCCCATTCAGACGTTAACTCCAGCGCCGCAGTAGGTCTGCTCTATGGTAGACAACTAAAACAAGAACTAACGGACGTCGTGCAGGGTCTGCTGTCACTCTACAGAGTCGTTAAGCAGATTGGCCTGTTAGCCTTAATAGTTGCTCAATTAGCTAAATCCTGATTGTTACTCTAAGTGTCAGCTTTAGTGGTGTTGTTGTTCCTTGTAAGCAACCTAGCCGATCTATGGCAGGGTATGCACAGTCGAGTGGAATGAACTCCAGATATTTTTTCTTTTCTATTTGGCCGACATATATCTATTTTCTGAGCAGATGTTAATTAATTTTCCTGTGCAACAGGTCAGTAGAGTTATTGGAGTTAGAAACTTGTAAGACTCTACGGTCTATTGTATGCAAGGGAGGAGGGTGGCGGGTGATAATTCAATTATCGATTTTCGCTGCCTTGCTAATTACCTAATGCATAAATCGGTTATGTTTGTCCCGACACCATCAAAACGCCCCCTTTTCTTTCAATGTCTCTCATACTGTCCAATTCTAATAGAACAAAGAGATACCCGTATCATACAATAATATCAAAATTGCATGTAAAATTTGTTGCATTCAAAACTTGTTCCATAATTGCCCAATACCAAACCATTTTTTTTCCTGTGCAACAGGCCAGTAAATGCGTTACATTAAAAACTTGTTCGATAATTGCCCAATACCAAGCTAAGTGTCACTTTATCACGACGATTAACCCACGCCGCGCGTAATTAGATCCAACAGACCGACACAATAGGCGGCTTGTAATGCCCAATACCAAGCTAAGTGTCACTTTATCACGACGATTAACCCACGCCGCGCGTAATTAGATCCAACAGACCGACACAATAGGCGGCTTGTAAGAGCCTGTGGCCTGCACACAGCGGCAGTCTATGCCGGTGTCCACACCGGTAATCTGCGACATATATCGCTGTAGACTTTCGCTGTTTACACGTGGCAGACTTTCGCCTTTCGCACTTTCGCACGTTACCGGAGGCTCATAGACGGCAGTGACACGCTAACGGGGCTGCGCTAACTGTTCATTCATGGGCGCACTATCCATTGCTGAGCCATCGGCGAACTGTTCATCAGCCATTGAAGAGAGCGCAGCGCGGCTAGAGGGCGGCTGTTTAGATCCATTGACCCACCCTCCCAAGTCCAGGTGCAAGCCTGCGCTCAATGGCGGACCGCGATCGGCCGACGTCACACCTGAGCGCATTATTCTCCGAACGCAGACAGTAAATCTCGTACTCCAATTTATCAATTTTGTTTAAAATAACCACTATATCTCCCTTTTCAAGGCGCAGTTGTGGTAATTGTTCAGGGTTCTTAGATACGTAGGTCAGCATGCGAGTATCCAAATCGTTTTCATCAATAAACGCAAGTAGCACGAAAATATCGCCTATTTTCTATCGTAGTCGCTGTGCGGAGTCTCGACGTGAAGGGATACGTAACATATTGTCCAGTTTGAGGGCCTGAAGGTCCTGGAACAAATGCTCCTTGGCAGCAGCGACGACCGCCGGCGCGTGGAAGTCACTTAGCATTGACTTAACATACTTATCATTAATTCGTTTAGCGTAGTGCGTTACAAAACAGAGCAGATCGCACAAGATTAGCACAACATCCGCCATCTTGCTCACGTGACCTCCAAAGGACTTTTCGTTTGTTGCTCATCACCTGAAGTGTTGGTGTGAACTAAGTAGGTACTCAAGAAGTGGCTGTAACACGTTCGGAAGCTGATGTTCCGATTGTTTATCACATGATAATAGAAGCAAAACTGAGATACTGGACTAACAATTGTGACTGACCACAGACATACTTGTTGCTCATCACCTACAGGTATGTTTTCTTGAAGACGCCACATAGGATATTGAGTTGGCTATGAAGTTTTATCCCGGCGTCCATGTTGCAATTACTGGCAATGTGGTCATTAGAAGCAGCTCAACAATTCTGAACGATCCTCTCGCGCTGTGCAAGCTGCGACAATGGCGTTAGTGGGAGAGATTGAAAAGTATTGCATTGAGGAAAACTGCACATTGATGGGCGACTTACAGGTTTGAAGCGGAGTAGAATTACGAAAGTTATTGCTTCTGCTTCCATTTTTTTCGTAGCCTATGCATGATGCGCACAAATTTCCCTCCGCAAGTCTCAGGCTTGCTGCACATCACTCCAAAACTGTACCTTGCAATCTGCATCCTCGACCTGCATCCTTCATGCAGAACGTGCCTATTCTTCTAAACTGCCATTTGGAAGGCTGTCAAATGTGCAACGCTTGCTAGATCTTGATCAAAATTCAGCTTGGATTTGACTTGTGTAGCGAGCGAGTCCATTTATCAGAACACTATCAGAACGTCTTCAAACATCCTGCCTGCACCCGAAATGTTATGAATTTGATAAGCTGCGGTTGCAATTCAGGGTGTATTACTGTCGCTTATTGTTGCACACCTGTTGCATGCACTGCATTATAAATGCAGTGATCAACGTCGATATCAGAACTCAGCGACAGGATCGGACGAGTACGCACTGATTTTAGCGAGACAATGATAAATAGGAAGCAGCAGAAGGCTAGTTTGCTCATTCCGCGTTTAAGGCACTTCACAAGTAAGGCACTTCAACAAGATGTAGTAGACCTTTTCATTGTTAAGTGATTTCGTGCTCTTTCTTTTTAGTTGGGGATTTAAGGATCGTCGGTAGCAACAATGATTATTTGTCTTGTTCAGTGCCTTGGAGCCAAACATAGATCCTTTTCCTCTTCTGTAGTTGACTCTTTTAACCTTTTACAAGCACCCGGGGAAGCCCTAGGCTGCAAACCATTACTATTCGTTCCCTTGTTGCAGGGGGTTGTCTTGCCGTTGTAACCTGGAAGTTTATTGTCTATCTTTAAGCTGATTTACGCCTTTCGTAAATGTTGCACTTGATAAGGTGCATTTCGGATGCCATGTTAGATTTTGACGGGTTAAATAAACTCCAATCATCATGTAGATGGTTTCATTAAATTTCTAGACCCAAATTTCTAGACCATCCACATAGACATCAAAAACATGCTTGTATCTTCTCTAGAAGTCCCAAAAACTCAATTTTAAAATTTTACGGCGGCCATTTTGGATTATGACGTCATATCTCAAAATGCCCACGACTTCCGTTCTGGCACTCAACGGATTTCGATTCAGCGCCCTTAAATCTATAAAGAAACACTAAAAAAACTAATACATCAAAACAAGGTATAGTGCCCAAATGCTTGGATTAGAGCTACGTACCATTAGTCTCGATCTGATTGAGACTTATCATGAGCGTCGGACTAGGTCTTACTTTCAGATTCTGATTCACGAGGAGCGGCTGACCGAGACTTTGATTGTAATCACTGTACAGAAGATATTTCGGCAGTCTATAATTTTCCTTCAAATAGACTGAAAGGCGTTGATTATAATAAAACTATGACATTGTATATTTCATTCACGCTGTTACAGGCTGCCGCATGCCCTATAACCGTTTTGGAATGATTTATCACCAAAGGAAGTGTGGTCGACCAGGGGCGCGGCTGCAGGATTTATGTGTCGGGAGGCCACGAAATCACTGAAGAGGCCACATTTCTCCCCTCTCGTGCAGAACTTACGAGCGAAGGGGGGGGCATATCGACCTCCACAACGGCGGGTCTCTCGTCGAGCGTTGCACCTGCAGGTGATCGCCGCCTAGGGTGTTATGGATCAGGGTGATTAGGGTGCAAGTCAGGTCGACTTGCAGGGTGATCAATGACACCCTATAGGCAGCTGGAAACTATGTTGAAACACCTTGAACAATGTGGGAACACCTGGGAACAATGTGGGCACACTTTGGAACCATGTTTGAACTCCTGGGAACGATGTGGGAACACTTTGGAGCAATGTGGGAAGACCTTGGAACACTGTCAGAACTCCTGGGAGCGATGCAGATGCGCTCTACCATAAAAATCTCCCAGTACACCCCAAACTGGACCTGTGCTAACCAAAGCACAAATCCCACTATGACCATCATGCAAAACAGCAATACAACAAACAACCCCAAACGTACTACAACAGGGAGAACATCATACAACCCCAAACCGAATAACAACCAAAAGAAAACATACCATATAACTAATGGCATGTTTTCTTTGGTCAACGAATAATCATGCAGATAAACAGAAACGCATTGCCAATAGAAAATCTGAACTTGAACACTTAATAAAACAGACAAATGCTGACATCAAAACTATCCAAGAAACAAAACTGACGAATAACTCTAAATTACCTGACATACCTAACTTCAAGGCAATAAGAACAGACCGACCACACAACAAAGGTTTTTTTTGTAGCTTAGGGACCGCGTGTAGCACGAAGACTATATACAGTCCGGTTCTGTGCAAGGGAGTCCGCACAGGGGATGACACAAAGGAGACGGAGTACTCACATACGTCAAAAATCACATCATGTTTACCAACAACATCGTCCCACAAAACTTCAACAAAATCAGCACGAAACTTCAAATAATAACAATACACATATCACAGACAAAACAATCCAATTATCCAATATCTACATTCCCTCCAGAAACACCAGAAACCAACCCCAAAACAACGAGGACACAAACATTACCCAAAGCCTCGAGTACATTACCACCTTACCCAATTCGATACTAACAGCAGATGTAAACGCTTACACCACTTCATTTGTATTCGTACACAAACGATCACCGAGGCAACCTGATCACCATCTTACTGCATAACTCAAATCACAACATCCTTAATACCAATGTCCACACTCGTATCCCAACAAACCAAAATCAACAACCATCATCCCCTGACATCTCGACCATCTCATCAAACCTTCACATGCAAACAGCATGACAAACAATTCAAGCTTTGTTATCAGGCCACCTTCCAATCCTAAACACGGAAACTAAAGCAATATCGAACTTCATACACCAACTACAACAAAGCGAACTGGATAAACTTCTCAAAAGAAGTCGACACCACCATAATATCCCAATCTAGTCCCTCAGACGACGTACACACGATGAAGAAAATACTCACCAATGCTATCCACACCGCAGACAAATCTCAGCGCAATATCTCCAAGGGGAAAGTCAAGAACTATGCTCAATTCGTACCAGAAAACATCCGAACCAAATTACCAACAGAAACAACTTAAGACAAACAGATCCTCATGAAGGAGAACTGCCTACTCTAAACCATGAAATAGATCAACTGATCCAAGCACACAAAGCGTAACTTTTGACAAAAAAATTAGACGGTATCTGGGATCACAAACGCAACATTCACATACTTTGGAACACACTTCACATGCTATCAAACAAAAAACAGAAATAAGAACCTAACAATAACCTTTGGAACCAAAACTGCATGACTCACAGACTGAGACAGCATTCAACAAACAATTTGTAAACTCCACCAAATACACTACAGTTGTCAGCCAACGAAAAACGCGTAATCGACAGACGTACACACAAATTGCGTTCAACTCCCACGTATATCACGACAGAGCAAGTCCAACAAGCAATAAAACTAGCAAAAACAATAACTCAACCGGACCAGACAGTATGAACAGAACACAGCTGAAAAAGTTAGGCCCAACCGCATTCAGATACCTGGGAACCTTGCTCAACACTTCACTCAATACAAGCACAATATCACATTTCTGGAAATTGTCGAAAATCACGCCAGTACTCAAACCAAACGAGAACCCTGATCAAGGCACATCGTACAGACCCATCTCACTCCTATCCCCAATAGCAAAAACCATGGAAAACATTATCCGACCCCATATAACTCAAAATATTCCCAACATACCAACTCAACATGGATTCATATCGCAACACTCCACAAATACAGCCCTTCACAATATAGAGGAAACAATAATTAAAGGTTTCAACGAGAAAAAACCACACTCGTGCACAATACTAATAGCCCTGGATATGAGTAACTCAAAATAGGAGTCCCGCAAGGAGGCGTGCAGTCAACTGTTCTGTTCAACATATACATGTCACACCTACCCATACCTTCAGACGGAATCAAACTTAACTCATACGCTGATGACATGACAACACTTTCCTCTCACCCCGACATGGAAATATGAAAAGCAGAACTTGAACCCTTCCTGACCACAATCTAAGAATGGGCAGAAAGCAATGATCTCAAACTCAATGGCAATAAATCTATCGCAACACTCTTCACATTAGACCCAGCTGAATACAATAATCAGCTATACATCCACATAAACAACAGCCCCATACCGACATCCAAGAACCCAAAAATACTGAGACTCACGTTCGACCCCAAACTCACTTACAAACCAACACATAGAAAACGCAAAAGACAGCGCTGGAAAAACAATCAACTTAATAAACGCCCTCACCTCCACCACCTGGAGGAAACAGACGGAAACACTCCTGAATACATACAAGACTTATTCGACCCAAACTCTTGAGTACGCCAGTATAGTATGGTCACCAATAGCCGCAAAAAATGAATATAAACAATCTGCAAGTAATCAATGCAACTCTGCACTGCGAATAGCTACTGGCTGTACCGACACTAACCAGCAGCACCTGAGCCCCAGTTGAAGAAACAAAACTATTACCCGTCCAAAACTTCCTACAATTAATAGCTTCACAATTCCGCCAGAAAGCACATCACCCATCACAGCACTCTACACTATGACACAGCCAGACAAATCTATGACACGGATCCCAATTCTGTCACAAATGAAAATATTTCTGAAAGCATACCCAACTCCTCAGTGCCCCCTTGGCAAAACCAAACAACATGACACAAAACACCTCTTCGAATGAACCAAAATAGTAACCCTACTAACACCCCTGGATTTGTGGACCAACCTTGTAGGGGCAGCAGCTCTGCAGGCCATATAGGAGCAGAGGCTGGCTGGACCATGATTGGTCTTGGGACACTGAAACCCGGGGCTACAGTCAAGGGCCTGGATGGGGTCGCTGACGACGACGACGATGCAGAAACACCTGAAAACGATGTGAGAACAAATGGGAACGATATGGGAATACCGACGAACGCCCAAAAACTATGTTGAACATCTTGGAACGATGGGGAAACACCCGAAAACTATGGGAACACCTAGGAACTATGTAGAACACCCGGGAACGGTGTGGGAACAGCTTTGAATGATGCGATTTACCAGTATTTGAAAGCTATTAGGCTACTGTTCTAATGTAAAATTTATGATAATGTATTGGGCCCCATAATATATCGGGTCCCTGAGAGCTAGCTGCTTAGGCCTAGTGAGCGTAATATTAAGTAGAAAAGAGGCCTACGCCGAGTAATAAGGTTCTTTTTCGCGTGGAGAATTAACTGAGGAGTACTCGCAAGCGCTATTTGTAAGCGGGTTTTAACGAGTTTAAAGTGAGATTTTAGCGATAATCGCACAGTTTGCCTACACCATTCTTAAAGTCTATTATTTTTATGGACCTTACGACTGGCTTACGATTCGCTCACGAATCGTTTACGACCCGCTCACGACTAGCTTACGACTCGTTCACGAATAGCTTAATCGTCCGTCTAACGTTGGCTTTAGTCTCGCGATCGAATCAGGCTAGCAGAACTTAGAACACAAGGGAACGCACAGCTATAGTCTAGCCCTGCTCAAACACTCTAGCAGTCTAGCCTATAGAGTAACTTAGAGCTACTATCCACTATGCCGGTTCCTACTTTGGTGGACCGGAATATAATATAATATATGTGTTGTGATGGTTCTGATGCACGATTGTGTCATGCAGTCTGCAGCTTCCGCGCTTCTGCCGCATGCAATACGCTCACAATGTATGGGCCTATTGCCCTGTTTACAATCTGTTTAAATTCGGTGATTAGTATACGCTATAATATACACTATTGTTAAGCAATTAACAATTTAACATACAGGTACGTTAAAGTCATTAACGATCAAGTATATTAAAGTATAATTATGGTGACCATTTGAGCATGAATGTGGCATGGTTTAAATATTACTGAACTTGTTTTCGGTATCAGAAGTGCATACCGGCTAGAATTAAGAAGATCTACATGTACAACATGGGCGGATTTGGGGACTTTGTCTTCATGTTGATCCGGATTGTCATGCCAGAAAAAATTCAGAAGAGGGTAATGTTTGTATTACATTATTGCTCAAAATAAACTAATGTAATTTACTAGCATACTGCCTCCTCTTCTCATGCGCTTCAGTGGCAGTGTCTCGTAGTGAACTTCCGCCAAGCATCTCTGCCAATTGTCAAATATCAGCCCTCTTCTAGGCTCTTGCCTGTAAGTCCCGCTTCAGCCGCTCCCGTCAGGTTATTTTTTGCCCATCCTAGTAGCGTGTAAATTAAAATTCTGCACATAATATAATATATGACAAATCTGCTAAGTGAGGTCTGATAGGCCTACTCTGTGACAAGTTTCATATCAATCGGTGTTGAAGTATAGGAGGAGATGTAGCACAAAGATCTAAGCTCTGAGAGCGTTATTGAGGAGCGGTTGTTTTTGAGACTTGACACCTTTAGTGTTTGATAAAATCTCGACGAGGTTGGCGATTATACATGTGCAATACGTGCATAAGAATTAATTTAATGTCCGGACTTTCTATAGGCTTATTAAATTCGTATTTTTAAGGTAATAAACGTTGGATCAGTGACTGAGAACTTGTACAAGGAGATACCAATGGAGCTGTTGCCAGTCGAGTATCTGCCGGATGACTACACTGGTCCTAATGCAGGAACGGTTCAAGAAAACATTGGTAAGAACTGATAAATAGTTTCTTCAGTAGGCCTTCCGCTGATGATACTGGCACAGAAGACGATCCTGATTGGATAGGAAGGACCTGAAGGGAACAGAAGAGTGATTAGTTATTAGTTCTTACCTCATCCATGGCCAAGAGATGTTTCGTTGCTTAATAAATAGACCCATTGTAGGCTGTTAGGCCTATAGGGACTAATTATCTTCTATTCCCCCAATGTTTTTTGCTAGTATTTTAAAATGCCAGGCTGTGGCAGCGTGACGCGAGGTGTGACGCGTGATCGGTGGGTGACACTAAAGCCAGCTTCGCTGATGTTGCGTAAAACATGACTAAATTTGACGCTGTCATGCACTTGTTAGCTCATGGAATAAATTGACCTACAACTGATGCCAGACAACAACATGAAGATAAAGCAATAATCATTTCTTCATTTCGCCACTAAGGCAGACAATATAACACAACATAAACAAGAAGCATCGATACAAAAGCATCATGATTGCAATTAAGGCAATTATTTTTGATATCGCTTCGAGTTATATTGCCTCGGCATCCAGATTTACCCGACGATTCAAATTTCCAACTGTTGATTATGCACCGTGGCTCACAAGTAAAGAAACCAATAAATTTCTTCAATAACTACGGAACGCAATAAGCGTTCTCAATCAAGTTTTTACTACATTAACTTGGATCTTTGTTTCATATTTCTGTCAATTTTGTTGAATTTCATCCAGAGGTTTTTAAGATACGAGTAGTCAAAGTTGACCTACAAAAGACACGTAAACCAAGTTGAGAAACTGCTTAATTGCCGTTTGCACCTCTTTTGCCAGCCAATAATTGTTCACGCTGCTGCTTATCTTTGTGAAAACTACAAAATGTATAAATTTGACCAACTTTTTGGTTATTCCATGCTTTAGGTGTTTGACGTTAATTTTTTTCTGACCCGTTTTCGTAACAAGCACCATGCTGCTAAATTTGATAATTGACAGCGCGCCACTTTGACGCCTAGCACTTTGTGTCATTTTTCCTTCATACCACGCTCTTTGATCGTTTCACGTGCATGTTGGAACAAAATCTAGTTGAAGCATGAAGCGTACATTCCTGGATTGCCAACAATGATTGAATTGGAATATAAAAGAGATCGTTACCACAAAATTGTTGATGTAAACGGCAATTAAGCAGTTTCTTAGCTGACGTGTTTTTTGTAGGTCAACTTTGACTACTTGTATCTTTTACACCGCGAGATGAAATTAAAGGAAAATAGCCAGAAATAGGAAGCAATGATCCAAGTTATTGTGATAAAAATTTAATTGAGAACGCTTATTGCGTTCGTAGTCATTGAAGAAATTCATTGGTTCTTTTACTTTTGAGCCACGGTGTACATCACTGTCTGTGCTAGAAGACAATCTTAATCCCATTAGATCACTTTGAATTGATTTCTTAAATGAGATTGAAAGCAGATTAATTTAACTTCGCATGTCCTGACTGTTGATCATTAAATGAATGAGTAGGGACGCTGATAAATAATACAAAATAAAATAATCATCGTTTTTGACGTCCATTCTTATGCGCTACAGACAAGCCTGTAACGCCGTGTCCATGTTAATACAAGCTATATTGGAGCTGGGTTTTTACGGCCGGTTACCCTTTCTGTCGCCAACCACAATAATAAATTATCCTGGACAATGATTGTCAGATAGAGACATTTGTGTGTAGAACAGCTTTACTGAATGGCCTGTAACGCCAGGGTTTTATAGTTGCCGGCGCCGGGACTCGAACGCAGGTCCTCTAGACTCGAAGTCCAATGCCTTAACCACTACACAACAACGCCTCGCTCTCCACAACGCCTCGCTCTGGTGTCACGAAATAAAGTTTCCCCCGTGCTAGAATCCCCCGTACAGCCCATTGAAATAGAGTATTCGGACGGATGATATAGACTAGACGGGATTATTCCCTCGCGTGATATTCCATCCCCCCAAACGTACTGTCTTATCTCCTGTACTATACTCACTCCCCATTTTTTATCAACGTCTACAAAACCAGTTCACAAGAAAAGTTTCCCTGTCTTTTTTTTCTAAATAGTGCCACACACGGAAAATGAATTCCACGAGGTGAGCCTAACAAAAACCTTCAATAAATAAGTGCAGGAGTTAGAGCATTATTAAATATAGAACAGCTAGGCACTGAAAAACAGGTTAAACTAAACTAAAGTGACTAAAGCGTGTAATTCTTATAGTTTTAATGTGTTTCATGCATGGTTGTGTGCAGATCGCATGGTAGCCAACATCAATGATCCACAAATTCGGGAACGCATCAACTACCTCAGCAGCGCAAAGTTTTGTGTTGACGAATCCAAGAGACCAACCGATGTCGTTTCAGCTTCATTCAGAAAGCTAAACATTGAGTAACAAAAGGATTAGGCCTAATTGAACGTCATCCATCTGGCTTTTATAAATAATGGACTTACTTGCAATAAATATTGTGCTTGTAGTATTGATACTATTTTACGTATTATAAAATATTATACTGCAAAAATATTTCAGGATGTAGCAGCCAAATGCACAGCATTTTAAAAATTCAATACTTTTCAATTTTTATGGCCTGCGTCGATAGACCGGCCGTACTGTTTCAGCCCGGTATCTTAATTTTTGTTAATTATTATTTTTAATTCATTTTTTTTACTGCTCTTTGCCACATTCCCGAAGACTACTGGATCCCGGAGATCCTGATATATAAGTCTAGAATAAGAGGCCAAACATTTTTGCCGTTCACGAAAGTATTTCCAGCATAACACATTTATTGTAAATATTATGGGGGTGTCCAGGGGGTCACTGCGCGCACTTTGCATGAATCACAATACCTTTTTTACTATCAGTCCGATTTGCACGAGTTTTGCACCAGATTGTTCCACTTACTACTTACTAGAAAACGCCCTATACATGTTTAAACAAAATATTGATATATAAGATGGGCGAACGGTTTTTATAAAAGTGGGGGGGGGGGGGCCAAAACCATTGCGCCACAATAACTCAGCCACCACTGAACGGACTGACCATTTTTTCAGGGAACATGTGGACTACGCCCGGACAATACAGCTTTGCTTGGATTTTTAAAAATATGAACGGTGCGCCCGGGCCACCCCCCCAGATTTGGACAAATTGTAATTTTCACGTCATCGTGGGTAATAACCTTGAGCGCTACAATAATGAAACCAGGGGCGAAATATTTATGCCATTGGGGAAAGCGTTCCCGGCTGAATGATTCATTTCGAAATGTTAAGGGGGCCTGGGGGGGCCATATCATGCGCTTATACCAGAATCGAGATAACTTTTTTATTATCAGTCTGATTTGCAAGATTTTTCACTGTTGTGTGGTACTTGGTCGGGGCTCATATGCGCCCTCTATATGTTTTAACAATATATTGATACATGAGATGGGCGATCGGTTTTTACAAAAGTAGGGGAGCCAAAACCCTCGAGCCACAATAACTCAGCCGCCACTGAACGGATTTTTACCATTTTTTAGGGAACATGAGCACTAAGCCCGGATTATATAGTTTCGCTTCAATTTGTATAAAATTAACGGTGACCTGAGCCCCCCCAGATTTTGACAATTTGTGAAATTTTGTCGTCATCGTGGGTAGCAAACTTGAGCACTACAATAATGAACTAGGGGGAAATAATATATGCCATTGGGGAAAGCGTTCCGGCCGAATAAATTATCTCAAAATATTACGGGGGTCTGTGGGGGCCATTTCACGCACTAATGCAAGAATCTCCAAAACTATTTTACTCTCTGTCCGATTTGGAAGATTTTTATACTGCTGTTTGCAACATACTTGGGGTTAAAAAACATCCTATATAATTATCTTTAAAAAAAAATCAAATACAAGATGTGAGAGAGGTTTTTTTTAATTGGCGAGGAAAACCCAATTTAAACCATTGCGTCACAGTAACTCCGCCACCACTGAATGCATTTTTTGATCGTTTTTCATAGAACATGCCTCTTTTGACCGGCACATGTCTATTAGATTTCTTCTCTTTCTCATAAAAAATGTGTTCTGTGTTCATGTTGTAGATGTTTGCCTGATTTTTCCAAAATGAGTAACCCCCTGTGTTTATCTACTTGTCGCGGCCTGCGCGCACGCCGTCAATGCACGGGTACTGTGCTACCGTCTAGTTACTAACTGATTGAAACTCAGACTTGAACGAGATAACAATGACACGTCCTGTGACGTCATTGCACTCACAAACTTTGGTGAACTAGTGTTTTATATTCAAACGATTTATAGAAACCAATCTGCACCATTGAGAGAAAAAATAGTCAAATCTGACGACAAATAATTTTTAGGCATTTTTATCGATTTGGAGACCTTTTAAGAGGACGCGTCCCCGGTCCCCCTCGGCCCTCCCCATGCATACCCCGACTAATTTTCTGCTGAAAATATATGTTTCTGTTTTTTTGTTTTTTTTGAGACTTTTTATGAGGGGGTGAGCCCCCCTCGCCCCCGGCCCCTTTCGCCCCCTTCCCCTGAATACTATTTCAATCAATATGATAAAGCTGTCTTATGTAATTTTTCGAAATTTGCTACTTCTTTTTCACCGTTTTGGCTACCTGTTGTCGGACTGGGGTCGTTCATTTATTGCGTCACCAGTCGGGGGGTCGGGGGTCGGAGGTCTGGTGACGCTTAGTGACGGGGGGGGGGGTCCGCGACAGTGGTGACGTCACCAGTTTTTTATTGTCAATTTTAAATAATACAAACTTCTCTCCATAAATAAATCTTGTTGTGAAAAATTGTCTTCAGAATGAAATGTGGTGAATTTCAGAATTATGAACACGGTTCTTAAGCATATAAAGGACTTTCAACAAGTCTAGTAACATCGCACATTTCATTGAAATGGCGTATGACTAGAGGCATTGATTATGCTCTTGTCAACCAACAGTTTTATATTGACACAACACTATTATTAAAAATGGTCTATAAACTTGGTGACGTCACCAGGGGTGGGGGTGCTGGAGATTTGGTGACAGGGGGGGGTTGCAAAATGGCCTAAAAAGTAGTGACGTAATAAATGCATTAGTCTCGGAAAATTAGCATTAGCGGCGGAATATTTTTTTAAGTCGTCAAAATTTGTTAATTTCCTCCGCTTTCTTGTAACGCCCCTTAATGGTCTGGGATAAATATTTTTGCCTATTCTCTAGTCTTTAAAACAGTGAATTCTATGATATTTTTTGAAAATTTGCATCTTTTACGGTTTCGGAGTAGATAGTCACGGATTGTACATAGCTCAGAATGGAAAAAAAGAATTAACAGGATAAAAAAAGTCCGGAAATTTGATCAAAAAGCGTCCAGAAGAAATTTTGAGAGGACTACGATTAAATTTTCGCTTTCACCTGAGCGAAAGGAGTAACGCATGAACCTTAAAGTTCGTGAGTTAATAATTTAAATATTCCTCTTTTATCGAAGAAAGCTTTCGGTTTTTTCAATTATAGGTCTATGTCTTTCAAATCTATACCCTGACGGCCTTGCGCGCTAATAGTCTACACCGTGTCCCAAAATTAAACGACCTAACTAATTAACTCACGAATTTTAATTCACGAGCTGTCTGTTTTTGCTTGCATGAAAACAAATTCATCGGAGACCGCTCAAAATTAATTTGGGCGCGTTTTGACAAAAATCCCGAACTTTTTGGGAGGGGATTTTATTTCATTTTTCCTGATTGCTTATTTTCCACCCTGAGCTACTTTTCATGCTTATCTCCTCCAAAGCCGTAAAAGACGCAAACTTTCTTTTAAAATATACGGGTTCACAGATTCAAAGACTGAGGAATACGCAAAAATTCTCCCAGACTCTTAGGGGGCGCCACACAAAAATTAGCAAAAATTGTCAATTTTTGACGATTTTCAAAAAGTTTCGGCCGCTAATGCTAATTCCCTATTCCCACAACAGGTTTGTGTTCGAGTACTGTGCTTGAGGCGATACGACGTTCACATTACAAAACGGTGAAAAAAATTTCTTTCCTAATTCAAAAAATGGCCTAAGACGGGTATATTATATTGATCGGAAAAATTTTCAGGCGGGGGAGTGTGGGAAGTCGGGGGCGCGGGGGGCACCCCCCCTCAACAAAATTAAAAGTCCCCAAAATTATGAACGAACTCAAAAACATACATTTTCATCAGAAAATTAGTCGGGGAATGCAGGGGGGGGGGGGAGCGAGGAGGGCCGGGGGTGCGGATGGCGCCTCCTCTTCCTTCTCCTCCTCCTCCTCCTCCTCCTTACACGCTTGAGCAGCAGCGGCTCGTGGCGAACTCCCGCCAACCATCCCTGTCCATCACCAGCCTCAACCCCTCCAATTTTGCCCCCCAGGTCCCTCCTTAGTTTCTCAGCCCACGTCGTCCTTGGCCGCCCTCGAGGGCGCCTCCAGGTGGGGTCGGGCGCGCTCCCCCCCCCCCCCCCCGGATGTTAAGCGCCACTCTCAGAGCATCGTGGGCCGGGACGACCGGGTTCATCCAAGCCACATGCCCGAACAATGTCAGCCTCCGCCACCGGATCCTGGGCTCAATATCCTCGAGTCGAGTTCTCTGTTCACAGCGACGTTAGTGACGTGGCCAAACCAGTGAACCCCGATTATTCGTCGCAGGTTGCGCATGTGAAATGCTTGCAGGCGATCGACGTCCGATTTGAGGAGTGTCCAGGTCTCAGCATAGTAGAGGAGTATCGAGAGCACGCAGGTTTTGTAGAGACGGAACTTCGTCGTAAGGCGTAGCCGCGTTTGTCTTCTGACTCGGGCAAGCTGGTTCATGGCCGAGGCTGCAAGGGCTATCCGTCGCATTCCTGCATGTGAGCTATACCCGTCTGAACTTAAC
>JAQIWG010004339.1:0-16206 GCA_034695025.1 Chamaedrilus cognettii | reverse complement strand
GGACCTTCCGGCATTCCTGACTGTCTACTTACTAAATTAATTGATCGCTGCATGATATTCTCTGAAATATGGCCCGAGTAATTCGGTGGAACATTTTTGTTTCATGTTAACATGATTACAGTGTTAACATGATTACAGCGTTAACATGATTACAGTGTTAACATGATTATTGTTGCCAGACGTCCCTTATTTTAAGGGACATTCCTTATTTGAGGCTATTTGTCCTTGTCCCTTATGAAGAGCATGAAGGACGCCAATTGTCCCTTATTTGGACCCAGGGCTAAATTTTCATCATCTGATTGCAACAAAGCAGTATTTTTTGAAAGATTTTGACCTGAAAAGTTCTAAATAGTATCCAATAATCTACTCCTAGAGGCACAAATCGTTCATATTTGACTTCGTTATATGTTGCTGATATTTGAATCTTGTTACAATCGCGTTTAAATCGCTGGACAAAAATATTGCTACACTAAATGATATTATGCGGTGAAAAAAGTAAATGTTGTTTATGCAAAGTATCGAAAAATTGAATCATACGTGCCGAATATTTTGTGTCCCTTATTTGAACGATGAAAATCTGGCAACCCTAAACATGACTACAGTGCAGTAAAGATCTCGAGCTGTAAAGTAATTCTTGGCTAATTGGCAGACAGTTGAAAAAATTATTGGGCTCAAAGTTAATCGTGAGATCTAGGCCTACTGAGCTGAGCCCCTACTCTAAGTTAGCAGCTCGCACATGTCATCTCCTCTCACTATTATTATATGGCATGGCGTAACATTTAATTTTTATCTTTATTGGGGCGTAATTAAGGAAGTTTTAAATACATCAGTGCATAAGCTTGTTATGCTAAGGTTGTTAAATACTCTGCAGTTACCTACTGCTAGGGTAGCTAATTCTGTTTTGCGGCGACACAAACTTGTAAAACGGCTTTGGGGAGCCAGAGCAGTTGTTAAAACCAGAATATGCTCAGTTTAGTAATGAGTAATGACTAGGATATTTTACTTGATATTTGAAATATCGACTATTATTATTGAATATTCTTTCAAATATTACACTGTAAATATTATAATACATGCTGCAGTTGAGATAGACTAGGTTTGATGCAAAACATACAATGTAATTAACGTGTCGACAAACATACTTCAATAATTTGTACAAATTTCGTCTATCGTCTGCGAAGGCCACTTCAAACCTGTTTGGATCTGACCCACGTACGGGCCGCCTATTGAATAGCACTGGCCTACTGGCCTACTGTGTACTACAGCGAGGCGCTGCGGTATAGTGGTTAAGGCGTCGGACGGCGAATCCGAGGACCTGGGTTCAGGTCGCCTCGCTGGTAACGATGAAATCATGCGAAATAGGCCCTTCAGCAAGGCTATTAAACACACAAGTGTCACTAGCTGCTAACCCCGTGCCAGATAGTTATTTATTTGGTTGGCGTCAGTAAGGGCATCCGGCGATAAAACCCAGCCCCAGCAGTCCTCATCAGGGCGCAAACGTCTTAACCTGCGTGAAAACATGGCCATTAACAGATTATACGACAAATATGCGGTTAGTCTACTATTTATTAGCTGTGGTACCGCTGAGGCGCTGACTATCTGACAGGCGCCGCGCAGGCATACGGCATCGACCCGAGCCTGTACGTGAACGGACTGGAGGAGTCACACGAGGAGGAGACTTACTTTGAGGACGACAGCATCGGGCGCGTCTGGATGTCTCTCGAGTACAACCCTGAGTCGGAGCGCCTTCACCTCATCCTCATGAAGGTCAAGAACCTCCCCAGTAGGACGCGGTCCACGGCCAACGCCTGCGACCCTGTCGTCAGGTATTCGCAGCAAGCATTCGGTCACGTGATCGTAATGACGCTCAAGTATATAGTAGTTTTGTGATTTTCATCGCTACCTGCTTAGCAGGGCATCTGAAACTGCACGGAATATTATTTTGTTTAGATCCTAGACATCCGAGCAAAATTATATTTAGTGCAGTTTCAGATTATATTACCTTAACTAAGAGATTTTGCAGAGACTAACGTGCGTTATGTAACTTAAATGCCTATTTTGTAAGAATGTTGACTTTTCTATTTGACCTATGACTCAGGCCTAAACTTTAACTTATGTAAGCTTACATGTATTTTGTAACACATTTTGTATTCTTGTAGAACCATACAAACTGCTTAGTCTATAATTTTTTATTTAAGTTAGGTAGATTCACCTTGTGGAACTGTATTCCATGTGCTGTGTTGTTTGAACAAAGTTTTTTTAAAGGCGCTGTGATGTAGTGGTTAAGATGTCAGACAAAGGGTCTGGAGACCTGGGTTCCAGCCCCCGTGCAACTATGCGAACCACTACCACTGCGCAACTATTAAACCATGCGTCACAGGCCCTTCAGCAAGGCTGTTAAGCACACAAGTGTCGCTAGCTGCTATAACCCCATGCCGGATAACTATTTATTTGGTTGGCGTCAGGAAGATCATCTGGTCGTCAAAACTCAGCTCCAGCAGTCCCCATCAGGGTGCAAGCGTCTAAACCTGTGAAAAACATGGACATTAACAGATTAGACGACAAAAAGGGCGGTTAGTCATCATTAGTACAAATAATTTATCTTAATGGATGACTTGATTAGGCCTGACAAACTTTTGTGTGACCTTGATAACTTGGTATTATTCAATTATCATATTATTGTAATCAATGACGGGCTAGATCAGTAAACATGCGTAATATGTGGTTCAGGATATGTCTATTGCCAGACGAGAGACGCTGGCTTCAGTCTAAAGCAAAGGTCCGCTCCTGCAACCCACGTTTCGACGAAAGCTTTGCCTTTTACGTAAGCTTTATAACTAGCTTAATATTCTTCCTCTTCTTGTTTTCCGATGCTCAATTTGGATGTTTTAGCGCCTTCGCTGCACCTTTTGCAATCTCCCTCCATCCCTCCCGGTCCTCCACTTCTCACGATGGCTTCCATCGGTTGGATAGCGCTGGATTTCGCCCAATCCCGGTTAAGGATCATGCTGACCTTGACTTGATTAAATGATCTTGCTGACCTGATCTTGACTTGATCTTGACTCGATCATGGGCCTCGATCTATTCTCAATATTTGAAACAAACTTCATGATGTTGTCTTCATATTGCTTTCTCAGCCTACCAGAATGAAAAACAACTGCTTTAACATTAGCAGCATTAAAAATTATAATGATCGCTGAATATTATGAGTATTTTTGGCTTTATGGTTGGAACATTTAGACCTACTCCAGTTTAAACAGTGAAAAAATTATGTTGTCACTGTCACCAGGTGTCGCAGAAGGACTTCACGGAGCGGACCCTCAAGCTGACGGTCTACGACATGGATCGGCACAAGACGCTCAACAAGGTCGGCCACGTCATCTATCCCCTCAGAGGTCACCAGTTCGAGCCGAACGAACGCGTCGTGGTCTGGCGCGACCTGGAGAAGGAAGCCAAGCAGGTCGGACATTTTGAGCAAACTATTAAGATTTTGATTTTACGTCAAATTAATTTGTTTGTTTATTTTTTATTCAATTGCTTTGCAAAAGTACTAGGCGAAGTCTTAACTTCATAGTGTCAGACCATGGCTTCCGTTAAGGTTTCTTTCTGGCGTCCCGGCGCCATAAGCGCTTTGTCATTTTGAGACACCATGGTCTTCATTTTCTGTCTTCGCAGCCATAGGCATATAAGCATTGGAAACATGTGACGTATTTACAGCGACGCCGAGCGTCAAACGGCTCTTCATAAAATGGCAAGGTCTAAATATAACTGATTGATTTTATACGTTATTTACTTGATGATAAAAGTGCTGCGTTGTTTGAAGGGGTTTAATTGTTAATTGTGGGCCCATTGTTTAAAAGGCTAGTTGTGCTGCAGCCATCGATTAAAGGGATAATTTGTCTGATGCTCAGATGTCGTTAGAGAAGAGTCAGGTCTACATCTCGCTAAGTTTCAACGACAGCGATCGACTGAGCGTAGGAGTTTTCTCTGGACGCAACTTCACCGTTTTGATGCGGGAGCAGCCGACATCGCCCGGTCCCGGTAAAGGATCATGCTGAACTTGACTTGATCAAAATGATCTTGCTGACCTTGACTTGATTTTGACTCGATCATGGGCCTCGATCTGTTCAAACATTTCAGGAGTCAAAGGATTTTGGAGATTTTGAAGCCTTTGGGGTGTCCAATAGCGGTATCGTAATAACGAGGAATCCAAATTAGGAGATTGTATTTTCCTACACATGCTGACATATCGTGGGATTCGTAAACTTGGTTTTTGGTTATTGAGGAGGTCGTTCAAATTGGTTGTTCAATTGTTGTACATAGCTTTATAATTTTGCCATTAATCATATAGAGTGCCCTGCTTTTTGGCTTTATGTGCTATTTTGAATTTTGCATTCCTTTTCCGAGTTATTATCAGCCGGTTATTATATATAAATCTTTATTTCGTCACAACTGGGTATCCGCATGTCGATATATTAAGATGGAATGGATCGTTGCAAGAGGGAGGGGGAAGAAGACATGGAAGGAGGCGGTAGAGAGCGATATGAAGGAGCGAGGCATGTATAGAGAGATGGCAAAGAATCGAGAGTTGTGGGGGAGTCTCATCATGGGAAACGTCCAACCTGTGTTGACACGGAAAAGTGGACGTAAAACGTCAATGATAATGATGATGATAAGGACAGCCAATCAAACAAAGAAAATAAAAATACAAAAAGCAATAAGCTACAAGTGCAAAATAGTCAAACTGACAACACACGACATGCATAGCCAGATCGACAAACAACATTAAGTGCCAATAAATGCAGATCATTAGCTCACCGCGTCAAAATTTTACGAAATGTAAAACATAAGAAATAGTCAATTTTAAGTCCCAGTTTAAGCACCTTTCAAAGATGCGCTGAAGACTGCCCATACCGCCTGCCTGCGATCCCTATAGTTCATATTTACATCAATGCAATACTTTTCCCATTATTTCCGATTGCGTGGTAGATTTCTACATCAAGGTGGCGCTGCTCAAGGACAACAAGAAGGTCAAGTCGAAGAAAACAGCGGTCGTTCGGCACAGCACGAGTCCCATCTTCAACGAGATGTTCCAGTTCTCGCTCGCGAGGGACGACCTCAGTGCTTCCAGCGTGGCCGTCAGTGTTGTACAGGCCGTCAAGCGTCAGAAAGGTTTGCATCGAATAGCGCAGACATTTGACTGCAGTGTACTGCATAAAGATGATCAGATTTTATAAATCTTTTATTCGCCATCAAGGCAGAACAAAATAAAGAAATAGAAACTTAAATAAACGTACAGTTGAAGTGCGAGATAAATTTAGGTGATATTCATAATGTCAGGTGAAAGAGTTCACACAATTAACGAAATAGTCATTGATGATACGCGACGAGTCGAGCACTAACGACTGCGTTGATACGTTGTAAGAAGCAGCTAGTCGTGACAGTTCACCATGGCCTGATAAATCATAAAGAGCTCTCAATATGTAACAAGGGCTTAACTTCAGCGAGTGCAAAAAATTTATTTTGCGTATTTTTATGCAGGATTGTGGTGTAGTGACCGTGTGTGCTGTGTAAGTAACAAAGACTATAGCAGTCTGGTTTGGTGCAAGACAGAGCCCCTCTTTTACGACTCGCTCAGGAAGCTCTGTGTTGCAGGCTAATTCTTGGCTCGCTGGCTTGCAGGGGCTAGATTTGATTCATTTCGTACTTGTTTGCTGTTTTATGACAGTGTGTTTTATAATCCTTAGCTAACTTCAGGCATTTTTTCAGTTCTCGTTATTTGGGTTTTTTGTGACTATATATATATATATATAGACGATCGTATGTGGATATGAAGAGAAGGGCTAAAGATCGGATAAGGTGTATGGTTTGGACACCAAAGACCTGTCATGTGGCAGAGCACTGAAGAGAGAGAGATGTGAAGGAAGAGAGATGTGACTATGTCCCATCCTATTAGTAATTTATAGGCTACTAAGTTGATACTATACTACTTTAGTTATCTGAAATTGAAATAAGCTGGCTATCATTGATCCTGAAGGAGTCGTGTTCCACGGGGCAGTTATGGACTGGAGTCTAAAGTCATTGATTCAAATCATATCTGTGTAATAACTAATAAATGGTGTACTGTAATTCATTAACGGCAGACGGCGTAATTTGCACTCTAGTCTTAATTGATTTTGCATGCTCAGATGAGGTGGTGGGCCGTCTGACGATTGGTTCGTTCATGTTCGCCAGGGGGCCGGAGTTAGAACACTGGAATCAAATGATCTCTAACCCTAAACAACAGGTCGCTCGATGGCACGACCTTGCGTCTGCAGTCCTGTCTAATTAGAGGCGGCGAATTATTGAGAGTTTCGTTATTACCGTACGACTGGAGTTTAAAGTTATGCATTGATATCATGTTAATTGATGAAGTACAGTACTGGCAACAGGATGTAATCAAATTTTTAGGTTAATATACACGTTACCGATAATTAGTTAATGTAGTCTAGATTCTAGAACATTATATTGCGCTTCCATCCGTCACTATGAACTTCTACCAATGTCATTCAATCTACCTAACGATAGCTCATGGTTCAGTATTCACTACGAGTCCAAGGTATCTGGCACAGTAACGCCTATGGTGTTTACTGTAAATGCTGTCTTTTAAAATTATAATACAGCCGGATATGCCTTCAAATTAAATGGTCCGGCTATTATACTGCCTGTTGTGGGTGATGCAAAGGAACTTGAACCACCCAGTATAATGAAACTCTTCATTCTTTGCTTTTGCTTAAATCATTGGTCCTAAAAGTTCATGTGAAATTTCTGGTCGGAAATTAAGCCGCACATGTTTAATAATTTTTTGCTTCAAAAATATTTATTTTCATTCAAAATTCTAAAAGATTGTATTAGGCATAATACTGTTCGTGAAATGGTAGTTCTCCTTTCGCTCGCGGTATTGATTCTGATTTTGAGTTATCGTCTGCCTGCAAGATAGCCTGGGCCTAGTACTGCCTGGCTTTTGAGTATGTTTTGCTGCATGCAAAGTACCTTCGTGAATTATTAGTTTATTAATTAAATTAAGAATTAATTCGTTGCAGGACTCAGCGCTTGGGCTACTTTATAATAGTCACTACTCAGGAGCAGATATTAGGCTTACGTATTGCATTGCAGTGTTGCAATAGTCATTGCGGTGTTGCAATAGTCATTGCGGTGTTGCAATAGTCATTGCGGTGTTGCAATAGTCATTAAAGTGTTGCAATAGTCATTGCAGTGTTGCAATAGTCATTTCGGTGTTGCAAGTCATTTCAGTGTTGCAATAGTCATTTCGGTGTTGCAATAGTCATTTCAGTGTTGCAACAGCCACTTCAGGGTTGCAACAGCCACTTCACTGTTGCAATAATCATTTCAGTGTTGCACTAGTCATTTCGGTGTTGCAATAGTCATTGCAGTGTTGCAATAGTCATTGCAGTGTTGCAATAGTCATTGCACTGTTGCAATAATCATTTCAGTGTTGCAATAGTCATATCGGTGTTGCAACAGCCACTGCACTGTTGCAATAGTCATTGCAGTGTTGCAATAGTCATTTCAGTGTTGCAATAGCCACTTCACTGTTGCAATAGTCATTTCAGTGTTGCAATAGTCATTTCAGTATTGCAATCGGCATTTCAGTGTTGCAATCGGCATTTCAGTGTTGCAACAGCTTTAAAATGGCATCAGGCTGCGCATTTGAAAGCGCAGTCTTCATTTGTCTTGCCAACTTAATTTAAAGTGGGACATCTTGCACCCGCGTATGTCCTAACATTGTCTTTGTATCAAGCTTCAATACTGTGAAGAATTATTGTGAACGTTTTTACAACAGTATTATGTTGCAATGTCAAATAGCAGCTTGCTTAGAACCATGTAGGCCTATGCAGGGTTTATTTTAGGAGGCGTAGTACGCCTCAAACAAGGCTTTTAAAAATCATTGCGCCTATTTAGAAACGGGTAGGCACGGGTTAAGAACAGCTTAATATTTCTGTCAGCAACCCCCCCCTCCCCCGTCGAGCGATCTTATCGCCTTTGTAGGCTACGCCTGCTTTCAAAGGCTTACACGTAAAATTACGCCTGTTTTATGAGAAGGATGCGTAACGCTACTCCTGTTTCATCAGGGATAAAATTAACTCTGGGCCTATGTATAAACCCATTGCCCATTGCACGATTGACTTAGCACAGGGGTTCTCAAAGTGCTGCTCGTGAGGTAATAGTGGCCCTCGAAGACTTTTTATGTGGCCTGCGGAAGCGTTGCTAAAAGGGCCACTTTGGTTAGCAGAATCCCTGCTGAAAGGGCCACTGTGGCCCGCGGAGATGTTGATAGTGTTGGTATTATGCTTTTGTTACAAAATTTGAATGTGACATAAGCAGGATTAAGTTGAGTAGGCGTAGCATGCCAAAAATCATATAAAAAAATTCATATGGCAAATTTGAAAATGACAGAGGACTGGCAAGAAAGGGTAACGGACAATAGCTGACGGCACTCGAAGATTTTGAAGACCAAAATGTGGCCCATCAAAGAAAAAGTTTGAGAACCACTGATTTAGCACTATCTCACGAGCCACATTTATAAATAAAAACCTCTAGGCAATTACAAAGGCAAGTTTCGATAGGCTAGCTTTAATATGCTATTGCTATAGACCATGCGACAATTCTCAGCCGTGGATATTTGAGCATTGGATGTTCTCGAAAAATGCATTAAGTTTTGCAATGATGAACCATTCAGATTCCAAATGATACTCCGAAGCAATAAATTTATATTTGAGCAGTTTTTTCAAACATTGGAAAAACTTAGCCCCAGTTGTTCAATAGAGAGTTATTTGAACCACAGTTGAACAATCCAGGATTATTTGAATAACTCCCCAATAGGTGTGTTATTCAAGCAATCCTGGATCGAATTTGCATCTGATTGGATCGTGACGTCATTTTTGTTCTATGATTATTTGAAACCAAATAACTCCCTATTGAACAACTGGGCCTTAGAAATAGTGGTTCATCGACATACACATAATAATTTTAAAGGAGTTAGAGAACGAAGGAAACATCATAAATCACAAATCCGTCCACTATAACAGAAATCATCAAACACCATATGGGAAGGTCTCAAAAACTTTGTATAGACTGTTGATGTATTGAAGTGTATTTAAATGAAAATTCCATATAGATATGAATTTGCTTCGATACACTCTGTTTATTTATTTTTCGAAGTCTTTTTTCACAGAATAAAAACTGAATTCTGCTATATAAAACTTGCAGACAAATTATTGTCCCACTAAATTCTATAAAATTATAAAAGTATGTCTTCTTAGATACAAATTTTATCATTCAGGGTCTATACAGTTAAACTAAGAAAATTTGCTAGGTAACATAGCAAATTAGTACGACTCACTATTGAAGGTTAATGCAATGCACAAGATAAAGAACCACACAAAAGAAACTATCAAAAATCGTTAAAAACTCATATATAGCTGACCATTAAGTGCTATATTCCACTCGATCTAAATTCTCCAGGATAACCGGCTAATCAAAGAAAATCGACTTCGCACGACCGATGGCCATCGAGATATTAAATTCTGCAATGACAGATACTCGTTAACATAATCCGCTGCTTCTCGACATCAAATTGTCTCGTAGTATAACGCTGATCTGATAGTCACATAAGCGCGCATAGTCACTATACAAGTCCGTTAAACTCAGTCCATTGCATCCAGCCATTCTTTACTGCTATTTCTGCACTCTTCATCTGCATGCAAGGACTGTGCATACGTGTCCTTCATATGTCAAGCATATAATGTATTCCTTCATTGTCCGGCCTTAATTCAAGCGTAAATTTAAGCAACATAGGGCTAGTTTTAGCTAGCTAAATAAAATCCAGAGTTGGAAAAACTACGGTGTAGTTCTGTGTGTTCTGAAGTCCAAGCCTTAATTCAAGCATGGATATGCTTTACTTCAGGTGTGTATTTATACCAAAACGTTGAGTTTTGAAGTCCATTTGCGGAGTTACAAATCTGAAATTAAAAATGACCGATATAGGATATGTGGAGTGTAGGTACGTTGAGAGTTTTTCAGGCAGATGATGCAGAATCATAAATTTTAATCGTTGAGCCGGGTTGCCAAACTGCGAAGTGACAAAAAGCCTTTAGATCCTAGACCTCTTCATTGCCACACCTTCATTACACTTTAATGAATGTGCAAAATTCTCATGTGCAACAACAGCGAGCACACCTCTTCCACGGCATCCCTTTAGTTGAAGTGCGGGGGTCGGGACTGCCTCACTCCCCTGCCCCCCCTCGCCCTCCCCCCACTCCCCCCTGGCGAGGGGCCACCTCGCAGCAGCCCCTGCTCCCCACCCAGCGGCTGAGCCCCCATGACGCCCCCCAGCAGGGGGCGCACACCGCCCCCGCGGCTCGCCGGACTGCCCCCTCGACGCATGCTGCGCCCGAAGCCGCGCCTCAGGCCGGTGGGGGAGGGGGGAGTGGGGAGCAGAGGGGAGGTGTGGGAGGGAGGGACGAGGGGCTGGTCCGGCTCCTTCCAGATGATCTTCTGGTACTTGGGCTTCTGTGGCACTGCAAGCAAACACGAAATATTTTACAATAATTGTTATTTTTACGAAAATCTTTATTCGCATTAAAAAGAAGCAGTCAAAATACGCACAACAAAATAAGTAACGTTATCAAATCATCATCATCGTTCTGGTTTTTTTCGTCAGTTTTACCCTGCTAGTACAGGTTGGACGCTTACAGCCATGGACACATGCCTTCAGTCCCTCACCTGTCTTGATCCAACAAAAGTGACTGATGGGCCATTGAAATAACTTTAAAAAATTGAATTCATATTCATTTAAATTTATAAAAAAATAGAAAAAAGATAAGCCAAATTATCAAATATGAAATTATGCATATAGTGGAATTATCTGTAGCTGTGCTAATTGCAGTTACGTGCTACAATTTATGTGAATTGTTACCTGAATACGTTTGTCACATTCCCTATAGATAGATAGCTATCTAACATACAGAACCCAGCCTTTCAGAGTTTAGAGCGATTCAGTCGATCAAGTTTATTTGACTGACAATATTTCTCGCCAGTGACTCAGCCAACAGAAAGGGAACTAGGTTGTCATGGGTCCACACACTTCACAAACAGAATGGTACAATTGTTTGCCTCACTTTAAATTTGCTATAAAATATTATTGAACAACAAATGCAATGAATAACTGGATGAATTGGATTGAACCACGCAATTTTTTTACACGTAACGAAGTCGATTTTTTTGTCATGACATTTCTTTCCCAATCATATGATATTTATTTATAAAATACATAGAATCTTAGCTTTAAAAATCATTGTTAATTTCGCAAGATATGAGGTCAGAGAACCTACCCTGGGTGGCCTGCATCCCTGATCGCTCCAGACCAACCCCCTCACTGGTGGAGGGTCTCTCCTCCTGGCTGCCCCCTCCACCACCCCCTCCCCGCCCACCCTCAGACTGAGCAGTGTCGGACAAGTCGTGTGATTGGCTGTCGTCCTGTGATGACGCATCCTCCGGCTCCGGCGACTGAGATCGGCTGTCGGCTCCTGACAGCGGCTCCGGCTCTGAGTAACTGCGCGGATCAACGCAAATGAACAGATTCAACCTGGATTCAACATCCTTTGTCCCAGCAAAGTTATGGTTTCATTTGAGAAGCAAAAGACAACCCACACACAAATATCCAAATTAAGTACATACGTAACACAAAAAGTAAACAGGAGGAGCAGAATCGTAAATCACATCCCATACCCCTGCAGGGCCTCTGCGCTGCCCTCCCCTACTCCCTGATCCTCCGCCCGATACTCCCCCTCCCCCTCCCCCTCCGCCATCGTCCCCCCCATCAGTCGCCCCTCCTCCGTCAGCACCCCCTCCTCAGGGGGCGTGGCGTCACTCGTTGACGCTGCGCTGGGGGAGCGTGACACGGGGGTGAAAGCGGATGACGCGCCCCCTCCGCCCCCAGAGTGAGTCGTGGCGGCGGCGACCGGGTCGTCGAGTTGGGAGAGATCCATGCGAGTCACCTCCACGCCTGGACGCGCGCGCGTTAAAGTAAACGTAAAATCACGTAAAAAATAATAATAAATAATTTGACGACGCGATTAGAGTGCTGTAACATGACCGAAGTCGTCACAAGCGCGCTGCACACAATCCAATATCTTTGCTGTCAGAACGATTGCAGTTGACCCATACTCAAACACATGAATCTATACATGTATATGAAGTAAAAAATTTAATATTAGTCATTAATCGTTTTACAAACTATCACTTGTGATGAAATAATGATACCTGGTAAAGAATGACAGTTTCTAGGAAACCGAAGTACACAGTCTTAATTACAGACCATTAATTATAAATATGATCTGGTAAAGAGTTCAGTTTTGAGTCTCTCTCTGAACAGGGTTAGGGAAGGGGCCGTCTTGAATACAGTACTTGTAAAGCAAGTAGGCCTATTTATATCATAGAAATGAAATTAGCAAATTTATAGCTTTACATACGTAACCAGAAACAGAATTAGTAATACTGTGTATTACATAATTATTATTTTCAAAAGCGTTTGAGTATTTATAATCACTACGTTGTTTGGCATTATATACTAGAAACATTCATGACGTTAGCAACCTCCCTGCTGGGCGAGCTCTGACTGGGGCGGGTGCATGAGGTCGGAGGAGGAGGAGGACCCTCCGAACATGAACAGTTCGTCAATGTGCGGCGAACTGAAGCACAGTTCCACATTAATCTACGCACGACGCCTTGCAACGAAGTTTAATGTACACACTACGAGCAACTATGCACAATCGAATCGTGCAAAACTGAATCAAAACTAATTAAACAAAAAATTTGCAAAAATAACTACAATAATGGGTTTAGAGTCCGTTGCGGCATCTAGTGACGTCATCCAAAATGCAGATCCAAGCAGGTCAACAACTAATCATATACGATAGATCGGATAGAGTACTGTTGTTGTGACAATGCAACTGTGTCATTCTTACAATGTACTTTCTTATCAGAGCACCACCATTTTATCTATTTATTTATATATTTTTTTTGTAGCTTAGTTTATTGTGTGTAGCACAAAGACTATATACAATCCAGTTCTGTGCAAGGGAGCTCGCACAGAACCGCTCCCCTTTCTTAGTCGCCTTTTACGATCCGCGCGGGGAGCTCTGGGCTGCAAGCCTATTCTTTGTTCCACGGCCTTCCGGGGGAACTGATCCGCAAGTCGTTACCTGATGACCTCTGCAAACCCATCGGTCCTCAGCGGTATCTGCAGCGTAGGGGTGCTCGGGACGAGGGAATCATCCGTCAGGTCAAATCCACCGCCCCCCATGTCACCCTGCCGACCAAAAACTGACATTAGTATGTGTATTATATTATCTTAATCTTTATCAGCCATGTACATTGAACTGAAGCACGACATAGAAGATCAAGAACTAACAACCCGCTATTGTTCTTTCACGTGTCATATATGTGTTCTTAATTTCACAATCTTCATAATAAAATATAATAAAATGTAAAATACAATCCAAACCTAAAATATAATTCACGTCTAAAACTCAAGGCTGCAAGAGAATTGAAATCTAGAAAACGATTCAAATTTAAAATACACAACTTTTACAATTAGAGGATCACAGACTATGTTGTGAGATATTCCTTCAATGTTTCTCTTTGAAACAATTTTATGATTTTATTACTTGGTTCTATGCCGGTCGCATTTAAATTAATTATTTATGCATTCGTCCTGTATTCCCTTGAGGTGCTGAAATTGTTTATTCAAGTGTGATGTAGAACCACCGCAGACCACAAGGTAGCCAGCCACAGGCGCCACAGAAGAAGTTTCAGAGAAGAAAAAGATGACTAATTAACTGCCTTTTTGAAGTCTCTTATGCTAGTGTCCATGTTTTCACTGGTTAGAAGTTTTGCGCGGAAAAAAAAGATGAGTTTTCATTTATTTGCAACTTCAAAATCACTGCAGCTAATGCCACAATACAAAGAAAAACAACACTCACTATCATAAGCCGGAAGAAAATCAGTCTTCTATTTAGAAAATGATTTTAAATGCTCTGAAATACGACATGCAAAAAATGAAAGACTCCTTCATACTCCGAATACGAACGAGTTGATAAGCTGTGCCCTGCTAGCAGCTGCTATCAGCGACATTCGATCGGTTGGCTGGCCGCGTAGCGCGCCTCCCTGCCTCCCCGCCACCCCCCTGACGCCGGAGGGTGCCGCCGCTGACTGGCGCGTAGGAAGGGTCTGTGAGGGGAATGCACTGGGGCTCAGCGCCGCCTGCTGCTGCAGCTGCTGCTGCAGCTGCTGCTGCAGCTGCTGCTGCTGATGTCTCGTGTCTCCAGCAGTAGACGAGCCGGCACTCGCATCCGCAGCATGCGACTCACCGTCGTCTGCAAGGCAGACGAATTACCAGTCACCAAATTACCCGTCATCATACTACCAATCATCAAATTACTGGTCACCAAATTGCCGGACATCATATTACAGATCACTAAATTACCGATCACCAAATTACTGGTCACCGATATTATTAAGAATTTAAATACATCGCTAATTCACAGGTTTAAAGAAAAAGAAAGCTGTAAGAGTTGCTTAAATTCAACTTTGAAAAACTGGATTAAGCATCAGTTTAACCTGATTAATGAGCACAATTAAATCCACGTAATATTATCTTCTCCATCTACTTTTTGTCCACTTTCAATGTTTTTATAGTAATTACTAAACTGTGTTGCTTTTAACTTGAAGATCTTCTGCCTTTATTATAAAAAGCAACTTTTACCACCAACTACTGTAATCATTTCAAATCAAATTAATGAAGCATATCAGCCGCAGACCGAGAATGATCATGACATCGTTGTCGCTGTCGACGTTCTCCGATTCCCCTTCCCTCGTGCCCCCCTCCCCCTCCCCTTCCCCCCCCTCCCCCTCCCCCTCCTCCTCCCCCCCCAAGTCCTCCTGCTCGAGGGTGTCGCGCTCACCCTCCTCGCCCTGCTCTGACCCCAGGTCGCCATACAGGTCTTCCCCCCCTGCTTCGTCTCCGCCACCCTCGCCCGGCTGATGGACAATAATTAGAGCAAACTAAAAATTAATTGTGCGCTCGATATAATGTTTGATAAATTGACTAAAACTGAAAATAGAAAAGAAGAGCAAGCTAACAGAAATAAAAGAGAGTGGGTGGGGGGTTTGTAGTTTAAGACCGTGTCTAGTAAAAAGACTAGTCCGATTTTCTGGTTCTTTGCAGATTCCGGTTCCGTTCAGGTTCTGAGTCAGCACAGAACGATTTCCCCTCTCTTCAGTCGCCTTTTACAAATCGCCAGGGAAGCTCTGCGCTGCAAGACAATTCTTTGTTCCTAGCCTTGCAGGGAGTGAAATAAATAGAGATCGAGAGACACACTGCACAGCTACATCGCCAAATATTATTGAAGGGGGGATGGTGACCCTAATCCACAGATTTTTGCCAATATTGATAAGTAAGCAAAATTAAAAAATTAATGCCATATTCACAAAAATTACTTGCTCATAAATAATTGAAGGCTGCTAGCAATATTTCCATCATTATATCCGTATCGTCAATCATTTAGTTCAAAGAGTGCAGATTGCCTTCTATTAAATCAATATTCAAGGAGTAAGCGGATGGCTCTAATTTAATCAATATTCAAATGAGTATGCGGATTGCCTTTCAATCAACCAATATTCAGAGAGTAAGCAGATTGCCTTCCATTCAATCAATATTCAAATGAGTCTGCAGAGCAGAGTGCCTGCCATCAACATTCAAATAAGCATGTAGATTGCCTCTGTGCTCTCGTCCTCTGTGTCGTCAATTAGGAGCACTTCCCCCGGGGCATCGTCGGACACGGTCAGCACTGAGGGGTACTCCACCCCCCCCTGCCCCCCCTCCCCCTCCTCGTCGTCGTCAATCACCTGGCTTGCTTCGTTTGAGTCCTGGGCCCCCCCAGAGGCCCCAGTCTGCAATGAGATACGTGATTTCTGCCATCTTAACCCGAACTAAGTTCAAAACAATAATTCTTGAATTTTCAATACTTCCTCCGGGAAAGTAGCAGTATGTTGTATGTATGTATGCATGTATATTGCACTTTTAACACACCAAAAATATGTCATGCAAACGGAGATGGAAAAACATCATTTGCTTGAATCGTA
>JAQIWG010004338.1:0-16206 GCA_034695025.1 Chamaedrilus cognettii | reverse complement strand
TGTCAGAGGGTCCAGTTAGTCCAGCTAACCTGTCAGAGGGTCCAGTTAGTCCAGCTAACCTGTCAGAGGGTCCAGTTAGTCCAGCTAACCTGTCAGAGGGTCCAGTTCCATGACAGCGAGCGTAAGGTTGCCGCTGATGTCGGCCTTCTGACTGCTCTCCAGGTTCGTCTCGCTGAAGCGCAGCAGGAACGTGCCGATGGGCGCGCCGGCGAGCAGCTTACGCGCGCTGTCCTTAGAGATGAACCCGTGGATCTTACTGCAGCATGGCATAATTCTTACTGCACAGCGTAGAAAATGAGAAAGCTAAGAGTCAAATGTCCAGCCTATGACTGCCACAGATGATTAAAGTGATGTCTTCCACCAAAATCTCGTTCGCCCTACATCCGATCACATCACTCCCACTGCTCGACTGCTGGCAGTTCACTGTACCAAGGCTCGCATCTGCAAAAATGAGGGTCAGCATTCTTTTGCTGGGTGGGTTGAAAAATACAGGCAAACAACATCAGTTTTCTCACAAAAATGTGCGAGGGCCCAATAAGATTTCTCAATGGAGTAGGGTGGGGTAGAGACGGAGTTTTTTCTGAAGCTCGCATGTGAAAATGCTTTTATTTTGACTTCTAAAACTTACGGTGTCAAAAATATACAAACATGGGACATGGAACAACTGAGATGTCGTGGCTGAAAATTTAAAAAACCCTGAGAGAGAAGAAATGGATCAAAACTTGACACTAGCAGTGCTTTTTTTCTCTGAAGATGGAAGGGTTTTCAATGGAGGTAGGGGAATTCAAACCTCTCAAGCCCCTCCCTCAATGCGAGCCCTGTACAACACCACTTCAGTCTCTTGAGTACATTGATAGCACTGAGCGACGAGCGTACCCATCGGTCCACTCGGATTTGACGTGCTGGCGGACCAAGTTCATGCACGCACACACCCACTTCCAGAAACTGAACTCTCGTCCAGGTAGCTTGTCCTGTATACATTAAAGAAACTAGCTCACTCTCGAGCAACTTGTCCTGTGTACATAAAACAATCAACTCACTCTCAGGCTGCTTATCTTAAGCAATAAATACTGAGCCATAGCTTGGCGCTTCATCAACACAGCCAAAGCAACAAGCGCTTAAATAATTCTAGTACAAGAAAGAAGCAATTACATTTAATTCATCATAGAATGTACAAATATACAAAATAAAGAGCCCTACTCGAATAACAAGCTTCTCATTGATTGGCTCGTTGTCAAAGTCTCCGCCGCTAGACGCTCGCTCCATGGCTTTCTTTGGCCCTATACAACACAAAATATACAAAAATATACTAAGTATCGCAATGACAACGATAGCTTTGGATTACTTTATATTGTATACTTTAGAAAATAAAATAAAAACATATGCACCTAAAAAAAAACAGTGCCGTATTGCTTGTAATTATGGAGCGCGCTCCACAACAACGTACTACAGTGTGCACGCAACTAAGCAGCCCACTGTGCCACACAACTGAACAGTATATTGTGCCAAGAATTGTGCAGTGTGCCGTACAATACTGAGTGCAGTATGCTGCAGAATCAAGTAGTACAATGTGCCCCACAATATTGACCACAGTGTAGCCCAGAATCAAGCAGCACAGTGGGCCCCAAATGATAGTGTGGCCCAGGATCAACTAGTACAGGGTGCGCCACTGACTGAGTGCCATCCGTGCGAGGTACTCGAGGTGGTCGAGCTCGAGTGCGCGTCCCGTGTGCTGCGCGAACATGCACGTCAGCACGCGCGCAAACTCGCTCCACAACACTGACTCACGGTACTCAAAGGGCTTCCGGTTCTGCGACGAGCAAGAACTTAAACAAGACGTGAACGGCAAGCAATGAATGTAAATGAGAAGCAATAAAATGTAACAATAATCCATTCACTTCAATAAAGGATAAACCAACACAAATAAAATAGCATTATTATAGAAATATAATGTTGAAAATTACTATACATCTAAAAAGAAAATGACTACTAGTAGGGTGCGTTTACACTCACCTGCCCAAATTAACTTTTATATAAACAAATTATACATATACAAGTCATTCATACCCACAGATAAAAATACAACCTTCAGAACAACATGATTCATATATCTAAACAATACCAAAGCAAAATCAAAAATATTTTTATATCTACATTTTTTTCACAAAAAAGTTGAAATTAAATTGAGAAAATTATCACTACACAAACCAAATGAAATTCAAGCCAGATAGCAAGGTATGACAAGATACCATAGATAGCAAGGTATGACAAGATACCATAGATAGCAAGGTATGACAAGATACCATAGATAACAAGCTACAGTAATATGGGGGGTGGGAGGGGGGTGTCGCACCTCGATTCTGGTCTCAGGCCGGGAGAAGGCCGCATCCCAGATGAGAGTCCCCTTGGCCATGATCTCCTGTGAGGTCTGACTCGTGAGGATCACCGGGAGGGAGATCGTCTGCGGCGCAGGCAACAAACACCTCTAAACCCAGAGTCTCATCTGGGTGTCCATATACATCATAATATATACCATTTTCTTCTTCTTTGGGCCTGTTTTTCAAAGTATCGTAGGCAAATTTTTGTCTCAAGACATTCTTAAGAAAATCTTAGGCAAATTTTATTGTTTGCTAGTGGAAACTCTGCAAACGGATTTATATTTTTTTCAATCTTATCTTGGTCTACGTTTAGGCTTAAACTTAGCCAAACTTAGCAAAGTTTGGCGAAGCATTGTGGCTGAGTGGTCTAAGTTGCGGACTTCAGATTGCGAGTGTAGCTGAGAGCCAGTTTGAACCCTGGCCGTGGTAAAAGATTTAGAGTAACTTCTTTGTGCACCCCTCGCAAAGGTGCTTAATTTCGACAGCCCTGCAACTAATCATCCATTAGGGTGGAGTGCAGTAGAGAAGTTAAAGTTGAAGCTAAAGTTATAGAAGTTTTGATTAACAGGCCCCAGGTGTTTAGAGCTGCACTATGAGTAACTATGACTGTTGGCGTCAAACACCTACAAAAAATACAACTATGCTTAAACAGCACCGCAAAAGCATCTACAATTCAAGCAGATACGGTAAAACAAGAAATTTATGCTGCATGTTATTTTGGATGAAAAAACCCGACCTAAGAACTTGCGGCAAACCTTGATCTTGAAGGTCAGTCCGCAGATGGTGAGCTGAGAGTAGAAGACAAAGGCGTACTTGTGCTCTGTCACGAGCAGCTCGTCGTTGCGACACTTGTCGGGGCGCTTGACGTTCTTCAGCATGACGCTCTGGAAGTGCGCGGTGCACGAGTGCGTGCCGCGGTTGAGCGCAAATGTGCGCTCGTGTCCGTTGACGATCTGACACGCGCCTGCGTTGTCGCGGTATTCGTCGTCGCGCGGGATGTCTCTGTCAAGGAAGAGCGCCATCTGGACTCGCGGCGGATTGCTGATGAGGCCGAGACCGCTGCCCCCCAGCAGTCTGGACAGCGGGCAATACTGCGTCAAATAGATGCTTTATGTTTGTTTTATTTTTGTACTTTAGGAACCGTTTGTAGCACAAAGTCCGGTACAACATAGTTCGGTTCTGTACAGGGGGGAGCCCGCACAGAATCGCTCCCCCTTCTTTAGTCGTCTTTTACGACTAGCCCGGGGAGCTCTGGGCTGCAAGCCAATTCTTTTTTCCCCGGCCTGTATGGGGTAGGTGATTTACGGCATAGGATATTGTGATTGCTTATGTGAAGGCTTGGCTTGAAATAATCTAATAATTCAATTTGATTTTTCAAAATTTCGTTGCAATTAGTTGCAATTGAAAAGCAATCTTTACCCATCTTTAATTGCAAGTTAATTGCAATGTCTTGTAAACATTAATCGCTCGAAAAAATGTATACTCCCTCAGACTCTCAGTAACCGGTATGGTTTCTTCTTCAAAATAATACCGTAAAAAATAGCACAAATTTGATCATAGTAGCCTGTAATTTGAGTTGCCTCCGAAGCAGGGGCTATAACCTCATTGTGCATTACGGACCCGCTGATCATCATTCTGTTGCCTGCAATATGAAAGGAATGCTAAGTGAAAGAAGTGGGAAATGTAAGAGAAGTGCAAGAGGTGCGAGGAAAGGGAATGAAGGAAGTGAGAGTGAGTGCAAGAAGTGAAGAGAGTGAGTGCAAGAAGTGAAGAGAGTGCACTGACCTGATGGTCATGGCGAAGCCAAGACTCTTGCCGCTGCTCACTTTGAGCACTCTGTCGGGAATGTTGCGCTCCACCACCATTATACTGCACACACACGCGCGCAGTGTCATCATTATACTGCACACACACGCGTGCAGTGTCATCATTATACTGCACACACACGCGCGCAGTGTCATCATTATACTGCACACACACGCGTGCAGTGTTACCTACTCACACACGACTAGCCAGCTGAGCTCTGGACTGCAAGTCAATTCTTTGGCTTGCAGTCTGGACAGAAAAATAATTTCTTGTTCCCCAGCTTGTGAGGGATAGGTCTTCCAGATGCCTGGGAACTCTAACCAAGTAAATACAACAGCGTCTATCAGCAGCAAAGTATTCCAGGTTGCACGCCCTACTGCTGCATGTGCTTGCGGAGAATGTCGTCGCTGAGTCCGCGCTGGAGTGCCTCCAGGTCCGCCCGGCGCTGGTCGCTGGCGTAGCTGAGTCCGTGCATCACTTCCAGCGCCTGGTGAACCTGGAGAATGAGGCGGATGAGCATGCTTCCGGCCTCCTCGCACCTGGAACCAGCGTGGGGCACAGGGACGCTACATATTAGATTAGATTTTAAATTAATTTTTTAATTTTAATTTTTATCTTCACTATATTTTTATTTCAAGCATGTTCAAAAACACACACACATTTGATTTTGGGGGGTTCAGGGTTTGGTGTGCAGTAACGAAGACTATTACTATCCAAAGAACTGTCCCCCCTTCTTTAGTAGCCTTTTACGCCTCGTCCGGGGAACTCTGGGCTGCAAACCTATTATCTTTGTACCCCAGTTGCAAGGGTTAACACAATACACGAAGATTAGCAAGTATTGTCAATCGCTTGAAATTACAAACATGGGAGGCTATGAACGCGACACACCCTGAAAGCTAATGCAAGCCAATCGGCACAACTCTCTAAAATTTACCTTTTGTGGTAACATTAAGGGACCAAAGACCATTCGGTACTAGCAGAAACTGACAAAAAAAACTCCGCATGTAAATATATACATAAATAAAAATAAAAATAATATACATGTAAACCTAGTTCAGAGAAAGGCGACTACAATCGGCTATAATTATGTCAATTAAATGTTTGAACCTTGAGCACCCCTATTTAATACCCCTCTGTCCTCCTCCTCACGTTTGACCTCTTAGCACCCCACTAAAATAAATACCCCCCTGTCCCAATCTTAGGTTTGACCCCTTACCACCCCTCCCTGATAAACACCGCCCCCATCCTGTCCGGCATCCAGACTCACAGTCTGTCGAGAGTGTCGAGCGCGCCAGGTTTGCTGGTGGCGAGGCAGGCGATGATCAGCTTCTGCTCTTGGTGCCAGGCGTCAATCTCCCCCCAGACCAGCCTCAGCGCATCATCCAGCTGGCGCGCC
Organism: Chamaedrilus cognettii; assembly: GCA_034695025.1. Taxonomy (NCBI): domain Eukaryota; kingdom Metazoa; phylum Annelida; class Clitellata; order Enchytraeida; family Enchytraeidae; genus Chamaedrilus; species Chamaedrilus cognettii. The sequence continues at coordinate 10,626 of JAQIWG010004338.1, read as the reverse complement.
AGCACTAGGCAGCCTTGCGCCATGTCCTAGCATCCACAGAGCAGATCCTAACATCCGTAGGGTCAGCCTAACACCAAGCAACCTTGCGCTAGGTCCTAGTACCACAGGGTAGATTGCAATGCCTGCGGGGTCAGCCCAACTCTAGATAATCTTGTGCCAGATAAGGGCATCGACAGGGCATCATGTCCTATTACCAATATAATCTGCCTAGCTTTGATTTCGTGAATAAAACTCCACAACTGTGAGCAACCAACCTCTGTAATCCTGTAATAGTACGCACTCTAATTAAACTCTATACATTTCATATGAATCCTATATAGACAACTCCGATTCCAGACGTATACCAGATAAATGCTTGCCGCTCTGCAATAGAGCCAACTCATCAGTCTTGGCCCACATTGGAGCATGGTGGAAGCAACAAGAAAGACGGCAACAAGAACAACGGTGCAGCTACGTTTCGGCGCTTGAAGTTCTCGAGAATCTGTCGGTTGATGCCGCGTTCTAACTGGTCCTTCATGGCGCTCAGCTCAGCAGAGGGTTCCACGCGTATCTCGTTGCACAGCTTGTCCATGCGTTCTGCACCACAGCACAACATGCCTTCAATTATTCCTGCACTCAGGGAAACAAAGAATCAATCGGCAGCTCAGAGCACCCGATCAAGTCGCAAAAAGAGACTAAAGAAGAGTTTTTTGCTTGACCACGAGGCACTGAACCAGACCGTAATAGTCTTTGTTACAACATAACTTAACTCTTAAAATCACAGCTCTGAATTAAGCTGTGACAAATGCACACATTTCTTTCATGGACAGTCGAACTTTAAAAACAAATTATTCACCATCACTACAACATAATCTGATGTTTCATTCAAAACTTTGTTAATGGTACTTAATGGTCACTAAATATTTATTAATTTTGTCACACGCAAATTATATTGGCAATATGAAAAGTTCATAAGGCGATAGAAAAACGAGATAAACACCATCTAACCAATCACAATATAACCTAGCAATAAGGGACAAAGTCAGAGTCAAAGGGTGTCATAGCTGGAGCTCAAACCAAAAGCATTAAATGGTCTGTAAACTTTATAAGAAGCAGCAAAACCGTTACTTGACCACCCACCTTTCTGTTCTTGGTACTCCGCGAGAAACTCGCTCTGCTTTCTCATCACTTCCTGCACTGTCGTCTCAACAATCTGGCAATGGCGCAACAGGCAAGTAGTATATCAATGGCATTGCAGTCTCTGACATCTGGCAACAGCGCGACACGCAGCTACATCAACAGATTAGCAGAGTTTGGGGACTTCAATACCACTAAGAAATGTACAATCAATTTAACTTTCACTCAGAGGTCGAATGAGCAAAAAGGTCCTTCAGATTATTTTATATCCACGCTTAGATCTTATCACCCAACATAACAAAATTCAAAAGAGCCGGTATTTCAAAGAGTATTAATTTTATCAATTTATATCACTCTCAGTTTGTTACCTTTGGGAATTTTCTTTTTCACCTTTTGTGGTAATAGTATTCATCACAGCATCAGTGCCTGACGTAGACCCCGCGTTATCGCTTAAACTCGCTAAGCTTGCTATACTTGCGTACACAATGCTGAAGACACACTTCTGAGATCGCAGCTACCAGCCCCAATTCCAGATTAAAAGTATACGCACTATTCACAACTGCAAAAATTGACATGAACTACGTACGACAATCTGCTGCTGCAGTTCGGCGAGGTGCTGCCTCAGTCGCAGGTCGTCGGGGGACGCCACTGTCGCGCCACTTGCATGTTTGTGTCGCAGGCTCGAGTTCTACGATAGCAAACCAAAGGATAAATATTTCACAATGAGAATGTAGGGCTTTGCAGGCTACCTGTTCCTTCATTGTGCTTCAGTGCAGGAATTAGTTCACTCTTTACTTTAGTTGTTAGTAGGTAGTTTAAAATGGAAGAGAAACAGTTTGCACCTAATCCACAAAGAAGCTTAATTGTTTAGTGCCCATCTGTCCAAAAAAAATATAAAACGGGAAGTTTGACTTCCCATTTATTTCTATATATCTAATCGTGACAAGCGGCAAATTGACACACAAAGCACGCACCAAACTGAAAAGAAGAGTAACCACAATATAATTACATATAGCACAATTAGGGCTCGACCAGGGTTTTCCAAAAAATTCGCCTCTTTGATGCCAAAATGTGTATTTTTTCGCCACTTACTCTTTTTGTTCGCCAAATGCTTTTGCAATTATTTTTTTGCACAACTGATATATATATTCCCAGACAAACAACTGCTCAAATTAATCAATGTAGCATAGCAACGTAACCCGTGGACTTCACTGAATATATTGAACCAGAAAATGGCATTCATCAGTGAAAAACAACTGTATTTAGTAAATTGCTCAAAAAAATTGTTTGCAAAAAATTTGTCAAAATCTTCTCCAATCTTAAAAAAAAATTGCCACTTTGGATTTTCTTTCACCACTTGGAAAATTTGGCTCTATGCTGGCCGAGCCCTGAGCACAATATGTGTGTGTGGGGTAATTTTTCTTACTTCGTTGAGCACCATGCGGATCAGCTCCTGTTCTCTCTCCAGACAGTCGCGCACAACGTGCACAAAGGTCACGTAGTTCCCATCAAATGCCTTCTGCACAGCGCAACGGACAACATGGGTCCTATCGAATCCTCAATATTTACTGATTCGCTATATGTATGCATACATACCCCACTGCAGGCAAACATTAAACTAGGGGTTCTTAATAAGTAATTATTAGTAAATAATTAATTAATAGCTAAAAAGTAATTAATAATTAAACTGCCAAGTCATCTGCCAAGAAAACTGACGCCAGATCGCACCACAATATTACACGACATCACTTTTCTTAGCTCTCAGTTCAAGAACCCAGGTTGATCTGAAGATCTAGGCTGATCAAAGCACCTACCCTGGTCAAGGGACCTATCCTGGTCAAAAGACCTATATTGCTCAAAGAACCTATCCTGCTCAAACGACCTATCGTAACCACCTCGTAAAAGAACCTAGTCTAAAAACGACGGTCTGCAACTCACCCTCTGCAAATCCTTGGTGTACAACTCACCCTCAGCGAGTCCTTGGTCTGGCGCCAGTCGAGCGTGCGCTCAAGGTCGTACGCCTGGGCGCTGCTTATCTGGGTGACATAGTCGTCGAGCTTCATCAGCAGCTCTCTGTAGAGGCTCTCAGCCTTGCGCTCGCCACTCTCCGTGTCTGTGTCTATCTCACTCCTGCACACATGCATGTCAGTCTGCATGTCTGTGTACACTGTACATGCCACTCTACGCATACGTGTCGATCTAGCTCACGCACACATGCATGCAGCATGATACTCTGCATACATCTGTAATCTCACTCTTGCCTCGTTCTACAAGCCTAATACATAACAGAGATGAGTTGTCACTACCCACTACTACTCTTCCGAGTTTTTTAAGATTCAAACCAATATAGCGTTCATATTTTTCGCACCCTCACACATGACATCGCACGTACGCATCCAAACAGCAAATAGAAGTGTACTCACTTCTTGTCCACATACATGGATCATCGATATTTCATTCTAGATATGTGAATATTTTTAAACTGCGCGACACATAGCTACAAAGAGCAATTTGTCACAAATCTGCAAATGTGCTTATAGTGCAGCAGCAGCTACTGCGTTTGCTGCCACTGCAACAATTTTCAAAATATAACAAAAAATCAATAAAGGAGTTGCGCGGACCACGACTGGGACTCGATCCAGATGGCGAAGTGGCAGCGGATCTTGTAGGGGAAGGTGATGCGTCCATACAGCTCGTTCACGCCGTCCTTGACCGCGACGTCAGAGCGACAGAGGGTCGTCAACGTCGACCACTGCATGCCGCACGCGGGCTGTGGCCCCTGCCCCTGCTGCTGCTGCACCTGCTGCTGCTGCGACATGCTGGCACTCAATGCAATCCCAGTTAGGCCACAGTGCACTCACACGGCACTCCCAGTGTACTGCTACGCACCGGTTACAGACTGGTCTACGTCTAAAAGACTTTGGTTCAATAATATACTCCCATGCACGTAATCCAAATGTAGGCTGTGATTCACTGATAAGGTGTTACTAACTACCATTGCAGAGCCGTCTCACAGCTGAGCACTTACAGTGCCGCAGTTATTATAGAACTTTTGCTGGCACAGAAATTTAAGTTGACGATATTGCTGTGCTAATACATTTCAGTCATACAGGCAAGTACCCATAAGCAACTAGATCACTAGTATACAAGTAAATTATCAATTCTTCATTGCATTTCTCTCGCTCTGCAGCTTCGGTAGTCTTGGACACTATTCCAATGGTACACCCATTGAGATCTTATTATTTAAATTATATATAAAGATCGGTAGGTACACCTCACTGCTACTTTAATTATTAGCCATCAGAAACAAGAACGATGAAAGCGATCGCAGCCTGTTGAATAATTTATCGACACTACAGTACCATTGATTCTGCAAAAAAATGCCAGTATTTAGTCACAGAAAATGGTTACATCAGAGAATAATATATTCTCAAATAAAGTAAAGTTAACCTCGAATCTAACCCCTCCCATATGCGGATGCGTCCAAGCTGAATTACTTTCGCTTTCGTTTTCGTACAGTTGTCAAAAGATGCGAAACAAAGTCTCAAATAAATTGTATCGGATTGTAACATTTAGATTCATTCTATATGCGTATCAATGAATGTGGGAAAGGGGCCTTAGGCGCAAGATCGTTCGCCTAATTATGTCTAAAAATGGCAAATTTTATTAAAATACTTAAGCAAGTTATTATTTTGTAACTACCATGATAGACTTTCCGCAAAAGCCAAAACATTACGAGAAATTATGTCTTTTCGCAATATTTGTTAAATTTGTAATCCAAAAATTAAAATGATAATATTTATAAAAACTTTGTCCTCAATCTTCAAATCATTCTATTTGACATTTTGTAAATCTTAAACTGTTAGTTTTCGGTATTCATTGCATTCTAATTTGAGTATAATGATGACAAACAATTTAAAAGAGCAATATTAATGACAGAAAATATTACGCAAGCTTTTATGAAAAGCGTTGACAAAATTTAACTGTTCATTTTGCAGCTTCTTTTTTTGTATTTTAAATGCTATCAGTTTATAAGCCGCAGCGCTTCAAAGGCTAAATCGACTGGTCAGAAACCCAGTTTTGAATCTGTGTCACGAATGAAGTATCCCCTTTAAATTCTGTCTGATCCATATGACAGCTTGCTACATAGCACAAAAATGTGAAATCTATTGTAGCTCAGGTGGTCAACGTATTATGTCACGTAGTAGTTAAAGTTCTACCACTCAAATGTATCCCCTTCGTTTCAAAAGTACCCCCCCATACATAGTCGTACAATAAACTCTCTTTCTGACACCCATGGAAGGATTAACGCAAAAAATTATTTCAGCACGTGCTATATGATCCCTAAACATGACTGTTTTCAGACCTTATATAAATTTGTATCAGATATTGAGGAACCTCTGTGCAGTGTTGTCAATTTGACCATAATAAAAGTCACAATAAAATAAAATAGAAAATGTATTGTAGTTTTATACAACAAAATAGTATGTACATGTTCAACAAGACACCTTACCCTGAAAGTTTCTAAGTATTTGATAGAAACTCACAAAATCAGGAAAAATCCTTGACAGGGGATTCTTTTATAGGGAATACTTTGATCGACCCCACCTGCTATGCAAAGTCATCACTTAGTTATTACTTACTTTATTGCATCAACAAAATGCTGTGAAAAAATTGCGCTATGGATTCACTGTCCCAGGATTGAGTTTGGCTCCGTGTTGAAATACCTTACGCAGATCTGCATTAGATTCAAAAGGCACAAAATTTATATACCTAAATTTAATCAATTAGACGAAACGATAAACCGGCTTTGATAGAAATAGGACCACTGTACTGCAATCCTGTCTAACTGTCAGACTAAACCAGGTAAGAAGGGCTTGACCATTTATTAAATACGCACTGAGAGGGTGTGGGCCAAAATGCTGCAAATCGAGGGAAAGAGCCGGCAAACGTATGTAAATTTTTTTACGCCGGGAAGAGGCTCAGGAAGAATCTAAACACAGACCGACGCCATGCGGCCATAAATGCCCCTTAGTAGCTGCAGCAGCCTTAGAAATTGCCATCACAACACACATTCAATTAGCGCATTTGCAACAGCAGCGAAAGTTGGTTTTAATGACACGTCTAGACCTGGGCACTTAGAGCGAGCGCTTGCCATTATATCGACAGCCATGTTTGATAGAGGACAAAATCTTACTTATTGGGGGCGGTCAGGAAAATGAACGCTTGCGTGCGGGGCGCAACACATTTAAAAAAAAATAAATAAATGGACAAGCCCAAGCAAGACACATCATCAGACGGAGCAAACGTCAGAACATCCAACACAAAGCAACATCGCGAGTCAGAAATATCTCTCTAACACCCATGCATCCAATCACGTGTCACGGATCCAATAGTCATCGTTATCGCAGCCAATAGGAAGCTTTGTTGGGCGTGGCCTAGGAGCCAATGGCATCGAGGTAGTCCTTGACCTCCGCGACGGTGAGCCGTCTAAAGCCTGATTGATCGCAGAGGCCGACTTCGATGTTGTCGGGGGTCATGAGTCCCTCGAAGCTCTCCTTGAGCGTCAGGATGGCCGTGTGGACAGCGTCCTCCAGCCCGACGTTCTCAGAGTAGCTGCAAGCACATAGAACTACTTACATAAAGGCTGCAAGCACACAGAGCCATGTATAGAGTGGCTGCTTGCACACAAAACCACTTACAGAGCGGCTGTTGGCACACAGAACCACGTACAGAGTGGCTGCAAGCACACAGAACCACGTACAGAGTAGCTGCAAGCACATAGAACCATGTACAGAGTGGCTGTTAGCAAATAGAACCACATACAGAGTAACTGCACACACGTACATGTAGAACCACGTACTGAGCAATTGCAAGCGCATAGAAATAGCAAACATAGATTATTCGCTGCAAGTAGCGGTAAATTTGTTCGGTAGAACAAGTGGCAGGCGGTTCCCTGCCACTCACAGTTTGCCTGAGAAGCAATGCCTAAATGTAAAAATTTGTGTCCCAAACTGTTAAGGAGACACAATTTTGAATTCAAAACTACTTTAAAAGTCCTCCATGGCTGCAAGCACAGACAACTTAGTTACATTAAAACAACAGTAAAATACAAAGGAAACAGACACATGGTCAAATGAAGCTCAATGTAGTTCGATAAACTGCAGGCTGTTGAAGCCAAACAACTAAACACCGACCGCTTCTCAAGGAACGTCTTGCCGTTGGTGTAATTTTTGCCGATGGCCGTTGCCTTCCACGCAAAGTACGCACCCTGCACGCACACAAACCACGCACACCGTATGCATATAAAATGACGCACACTGTACGCATCCAAACCATGCACAATGTATGCAAACAATATGCAAACCATGCAAATAAAATTAAAATTTGGTATATAGTACGCAAACCATAGTGATCAATAGTGGCATTATGCATAACGCATAAACAATCCAGAAGTAATAATTAAAATTCTAACATGAAAAGAGAAAAAAACCTAATATTGAAATACCGAGGGGTCACACTGGTAGAGGCAGGGCTTCTGGTCGTCCTCCTCCCACCCGGCCACCAGCAGCGACACGCCAAACGGACGCACGCCCCTGACACACAAGCAGACATACACAGGGCCAAGCAGACATAGCAGGGCCAGGCAAACATGCACAGGGCCATGCAGACGTACACAGGGCCACGTAGACATATACAGAGCCAGGCAGACGTACACAGGGCCACGTAGACATACACAGAGTCAGGCAGACGTACACAGGGTCATGCAGACGTACACAGGGCTAACCAAGCACACTAAGTCACAGAGCCATAGAGACAAGCTCGTCATATAAATAAATAGAAAAGATCTACATCGTCAAGTCAAAGAGCTTGAGCTGCGCTAACGTTCTGAACCGTATTCTAAACAAAAGGTACACTTATTAAAGGCACATGGTATACACTTTTGATGGGGCAAATTAAGTATTATTCTAACCACTCTGTGATTCGTAGCGGTCAAGGGGCGTTGCTTCAGGGATCAGGGGGTAGGGGGTGTGGCTAAAAGTCATGGAGAGTGGCTCAAGGGGTCTGGGGGCGGTGCTAAGGGGTGATGGGGCTGACCCCTGCTGGGTGAACTCCTGCATGACGTTGGCGACTCTCTGGACGAGCTGCGAGGTGGGGATCTGCTCCTGGTAGGTGAGGAAGTACTGCTGCGCCAGTTTGCGCGCAGACTTGACCAGCACTCTGCATCACATACCGCGTACCACACATACTACACAATATGCACCATATCACTACTCCAATATCACATATCACAATACTATTGAAACAGCATTACTACTGCTATTTCAATACTCCCTTGCAATACAATACAGCGAGGCACTGTGGTGTAGTGGCTAAGGCGTCGGACTGAGAGTCCAGAGGACCAGGGTTCAAATACTGGCGCCAGCAACTATAAAACCATGTGTTACAGGTCCTTCAGCAAGGCTGTTAAACACAGAAGTGTGGCTAGCTGCTAACCCTGTGCCAGATAGTAATATATTTGGTTGGCATCAGGAAGGGCCCCTGTCTCAGAAATAGCACTGAAGCCACGCCCGCACCTGTAGTCTGGTCCCATGCCGCTGTAGACAATGCCACAGTTCTTGGTGACTAGCTCCACCTTGTGAATGGCCTGGTCGTCAAACAGCACCGAACTCTGCTTCTTCTCCGTCGCCAGCACCACACCATTCTTCGCTGCAAACGCACGCGTAAACCAACGACGACATGCATCTGGCACTTTGCATCAGTTGAGTATTAAATTAATAGTTTCACACATTTTTCAACACTATTTACATATAAATTGAAACTCAATTAATCAATTGATAGCAACTAGACAAAAATTTATTTCAGATTTAATAGTCTACAAATTTTCTAATATTTCTATTACCATAGGCCACTTCACTAGTAAGGTCGACACTCATCAAGTGATCATTATTATAGCAAATACCATTTCCATGCGCTACCTCACAACAAGTTGATACTAAATATAACAACAAAAGTACCGTACAAATATGAGAGCTGTAACTAAGAGAACTGACCCTTGATGCCGACGGACGGTGCCCCGGCAGCGACTGCAGCGAGAGCATACTCGATCTGAACAAGCTTGCCCGACGGGCTGCACAGTACAAAACCGCATATCTAATTGTAACGATTTGCTATTTATGCCAATCATTGGTGAAATAGCCAAGTTGGCCAATCATTTGTGAAGTTTGCAAGTTAGAATCTGGGAAGCTGTAGTTTAAGCATCCGGCACTGCAACTAATTATCCATTAGGGTGCAGCAGTGACGTAGAAGTTGAAGTTAATGAGTGTAGTATAACAAAGACTATTACAGTCCGGTTCTGTGCGGAGGGCCACGCATACATCGCTCCCCCTTCTTCGGTCGTCTTTTACGACTCGCCTGGGGAGCCCTGGGCCGCAAGCCAAAATTATATTATTTGAATTCACCCAAAAAGTGTAGAAACCAGCATAATATAAATAAATAAAATAGTCCTAATTAAAGTAAAATTGATCTGCCATCACTGTGACCATGCAGTTAAATAAATATAAAAGGATGACCAATTGTTCCCCGGCCTGCAGGGGGTCAATTTAGGATGTAAAATCAATCTACAAAACGGGTTCAATGTAAAAAAACAAAAGCAACTAATTCGCTGAAATAACATCAGGTGATCTTATCTAAAATTATAATCATTAAACAATGAAATCCTTAATATTCAACAAAGGAAAGTCATCGGATTGTACCTGAAGGTGGTCAGGGAGAAGCTGTACCGCTCCGACATGATGACTGGCAACTCTCTCGATTATCGCTCAACACTTTAAAGTGTGACCGCATTTAAATTTATCAAAGACACCAACGTTGGATTTTTCAGACGCTTTTGTAGGACGATGTCCAAGACTCTACGGAGCATTTATTATAAATTTCGCCTATTTTAGGCTTTTAGCTTTTTATTTTTAGCTTTTATTTTTATTTTTAGCCTTTAGGCCTGCTAATTTAATGTTCACAATTTCTCTACCATGTATGAAAATTCTCCATCTTTTATGCAAGAGTAATGAGGGTGAGGGGAACGGGAGATCGAGTGGCAACGAAACTTTTTTGAGGCCATTCGACCATACTTGTCAATTTTTTACTTTAACTCTATACAGAAGAGTGCACGGCGTTCCATTTATAACTCGACATTTCCCGATTTATAACACGCTAAAGTGTATAAATAGTAGGGTGGAGTGATGGTAATGGCGATTTTTTTTGTTAACTTGGAATAGCGGCGAAAAGTTGTCACTATATGTTACAAGTAATGTGAAAAAGTTTTAGGAGGATTGTGATTGGTCTTGAGACTCCCCAACGAGATTTAAGTTTGGGGGGGTCCGAGCGTCGGAATCCCATATTTGCGTTTTTGGACCTATTTGAACGGAAATATTTCTGGTTTGTTTTGTGCTGGCAAAGTTTATCAATAATGCAGTTGCTAGTATATTTTTTGTAGATTCCAAAAATATTTGT
>JAQIWG010004337.1:0-16207 GCA_034695025.1 Chamaedrilus cognettii | reverse complement strand
TCATGCCGCTAGGAAAGCGTTTCGGATCGGGCTGCAGCCGTCCTGATTGGTCGCGACTGTCGGCCAACCAGCAGTCGTCTACAGTGACGTAGGTGTAGCCCGCGGTCAAATATCCATCAGACACCATCCGGTCCGCTGTATGCCTCAACAGCCGCTCTCTGTAATAGACAGTAATATTTTTAAACTGTTTGGATTTCTATGCTTAAAATTAAAGCAGGAACAAAACAACCAAAAACACAAAAAAAAAAAAAAAATCTTTTTTCTAAAAACCTAACCGTCTTTTTTGTCTAGGCTAAAATGAAAGCATGTACCCCTGCAATCTAAAAAACTAACTGCTTTTTTGTCTAGGCAAAAATGAAAGCATGTACCCTGCTATCTAAAAAACTAACCGCCTCTTTCGTCTGTTCTGTTAATTTTCATGTTTCACGCAGGTTTAAATGAAGACTGCAGGAGCTGTGTTTTAACGGCCGGATGCCCTTCCTAGCGCCAATAAATAAACATTATGATCTGGCACGGGGCTTGCCGCTAGTGACATTTGCCACGATTTGTGCGTTCTGTTAAACAGCCTTGCTGAAGGGCCTGTAAGTTATAACGCCATTGCTACATAGGAATATAGTAGCCGACGCTTGGATATGAACCCAAGTCTCTGTGATTCGCGTCCCACGCCTTGATCACTACACCACAGCGCCTCGATCGCTTTAAACCACTACACCACAAACCTACCCGTTTCCAATGCATAAAAAAGAATGTCTTGATCCCTTGCTAAATGTCTGAACTTAATCGCTAAAAATGCCTGAACTTAATTGACCGGTTATCATTTATCTGTATAATAAACTGAAAATACTGAATGAAGTATAGACCTATATAACGACCTACCCAATGCAGCTGTCCGGATCCTGGTCGCAGTCCATGCCGCACTCGAAGCGTTCCCATGACAACCACCCCATGGGCGGCGTCCGAGCCAGGCCGTTGTCGAGGGCCTGGACTGCGGCATGGTCGGGCAAAGCCAGCAGCAGAAGCAGCAGGCAACGTGAAACTTGTACGAACTCTGACAGATTGGGCCGAGGGCTACTTCCATTCAACAACGACATTTTCTAGCGAGCATAACCTGCAATGGCCTAGAATCTGAGGCTATTTTTAGCCTACTAGGTAGGCATAGGCCTACACAATCTAGTCTCTCTATCAGATATATAATTATGTTAATGTATCGCTAATAAATTATAGGCAACTACATGTAGCTAGTCCTATATACATTGTAACTTAGATAGTATTCATAGGACATCTAGTACGACACTAATCAACTATAGCCTATAGGCCGACTGCCTACTATATCATTCTAGCATAGTGTTTTAGTAAACTACCACATTAGACCTTTAGAACTGCTAAATGGCATCTACTAGTCTATTAGTAAACTGAACCAAGATCAGTCATGCGTGAAAAATTATCGTGCCACATGCACAAATCTTGAATGACCTCAGAACAACACAATCGTGCTTTACACGTCTTTCGCGTTTTTTTATTTCCTTCATATTCCTCTAATTTGGCGCAAAAAAATTACATTTTCAAGTAACAATATAGTATAAAATCACATTAGTCTACAATATATTATATATACTTTCACTTATGCTTATACTAATTGATTATTAAAATAATTGTTAAACAGCCATAATTTTCATTCCTTTGGGTAACACGGCGCTTCACATTTTCTCACACAATTTGCCTCGTTAATCGACGCACTGACTAGCCTATTGAGCATAGGACTATAATAGGTTTTTTAATGGTTGGTCCTGTAGTCTAGTCAGCTATGCTAGTAAAGAAATCAGCGAAGCGTGACGCCTCCGAGTCGAATGACTATGATTGGCTGTAAGCCTGTATCGTAGTTTGTACCTACAGTCTAGTTGTGTAGTACAGAGACTGTCTAATACAGAAACCGAAAGTTGGGTTTTCTAAGTTCGTTTGCGCCTATAAAGCTACCACAGAACTACAAGCCTAGATATGTATGTTCTGTGATAGGTTTATAGCGCAAAAATAGGCGCAAACGAACTTCATCATGCATTAGCTGCACAATATCGAAGAAAGAAGCATTTTTTCTACATAGGGCAGTGCAATGAGAGCATTGAGTGCTACGAACTAGCTATCGTCATAAATATCATGGCCGACAACATTGGTGGTGGTAAGCGTTAATATTCGCATTTATAAGGTGCTTCGACAGGCCGCGAAATCAAAAATAACGTCATTTTTGTCCAAATTTAACTTGATATGACTATGATGAGCAGGCCGTTAATATTGTAATAGGCCTGTTTCCGAGTAGACTAGCTGCAGTTCGAAGAATATTTTAATGCTGACGTCATCTGAACTGCTATAGTCCTACTGTTGTTGTTCTCTACCCCTGCAGGCCTGGGAACAACTAATTGGATGCAGCCAGAGCTCCCCAGGCGAGTTATAAAAGGCGACTAAAGAAGGGGGAGCGGTTCTGCCAGCCTGCTCTCAGAAAATGGAATACAGCCTACCCAAAGACAGCTAAAGGCATTTAACAGGCCCTAATCTGCAATTGAAGTCACTTGAGGATAGACTGACAAAATATCTTGCTGTTGTTATATGGCTGCAATGCTCGCTGAGCATTAATTATAATGCTTAACCATTGTAATTCAAAACTAAAATTGCTCAAAACCTAATGAACTAACAAATATTTCTAATTGAACTGTGGCGGTCTTGTTGACAATTAAGCCCTATAGAATCAGGGCTGTGAATATATTATTATGAAACAAACAGACCTATACAATTTAGGTTTGAGTTGTCGTTATTGTACTATGTATTGTATTGTGTTGCATTGATCTGCGTTGCGCTGCGTTGCGCTGCGTTGCGTTGTGTTGTGTTGCATGTAGGTCTATTTCTCAAACTCGCCGTGTAGTCTATGCATTTATATAATTGTACACCCATGGATCAGACGCCAGAACATGATGATTCCTGGCGTCTGAGGACAACAATACGCAGGGATAACTTTAGTAGGAGTAGTACTCAAAAATCGACGTTTTTGAAACTACTCGGATTTATAAAAGGGTAGGAGTAGCATTACTTGTAAAAATGGGTGGTGGTCGAGTAGGCCTACTCTAGGCTACTCCTTTTACTCCTTTTTGAAAGGCATAGGAGTACACTACTCCTGTTTTATAAGCAGCAGGCGTAACGTTACTCCTATTTTGTAAGGGCTAGAGTGAACTCTGACAATACGCAAGACAGCAAAATATCTTGGTGTCTAGACACTAAACAGCAAAAGCTTAACTTAAGCTCTGCCTGAGCTCTTAATCCTAAACTACTGAAAATAGTCACATATGCTATGCAGCCGAAATAAAATATAGTTGTATTTGAATTTTTCTAAATAGAAGAGTTAAGAAACCTAAAATAAGATAAACCTTCAAAAATAAATCGAGTCTAACTTTAGCCTAATCTTGAATTCTAATGTGGTATATAATTGCAGATTCGCGTGCTGCTGTGACAAGCAGAACTTGGAAACAGATTCAGAATAATTACTGCTATTTGGTGGCTAATCAAGAAGCGTCAAACGTGCTTGACTATTTGTATCAAGAAGAAGTCTTTACGGAAGAAGAATGTCAAAGGGTTCGAAAAATTGCCGTATCACAGGACCAGAATCGGGAATTTTTCTCAATTCTGAAGAGAAAACCGCATTCAGCACATGAAAAGTATTTAGAGGGCTTGGATTTCAGCGGGCAAGAGTTGCTGGCAAATGAAATTCGAAGTACAACAAAACTTCTTGATGACCCTCTCACAGGTTTGGACAAAATGAGTAATATCATAGTTATTTAACACAATTTTGCGTATGCTACACGATGATTCAGAAAAACGAGAACCCGTAGAATGATCATTATTGCTCAACCAATGGCCGATATATAACATGAAACTTTAACGTCATAGGCCTATGGTATTGTACCGCTGCTTGTTAAATATTTATCTTGATTTCCTTACAGTTTAGATTTTTACACATTCCAACAAGATGGCGTGCAGAGTGCGAGAGACAGTTGAACTGCTACAAAACAAAACCCCTGACTTCATTCCTCCTGGAGTCTGGCCACCAAACAGCCCGGACTTGAATCCGGTGTATTATAAAATATGGGGTGTGATACAGGAGAGAGTTTACCGAACAAGGGTCCGCGACATTGAAGAGCTGTGACTGCCCATCGTGGATGAGTGAGAACAGCTGGACCAGCGCGTCATTGACGCGCCAGTCAAACAATGGCATGGCCGTCTTCGTATGTGTGTAGCAGCTAATGGTGGACAGTTTGAGCACAAACTGTGAATTCATTATAATCGCAAATCTCTCCGGTATTATTCTTTCAAGTTTCATGTAAATCGATTGACGATTGGTTGAGTTATAAGGATCATTCTACTGGTTTCCGGTTTTCTGAATCATTGTGTATGTTTGAATTTCAAACATACTTGTTAATTTGTATCAATGGTCTCTTTGTTTATAAATATTTTTCTGTTTTTTTATACGTATTAGTCTAAAGCGCTTTTGAATGTATATGTACTATTTTGAAGTTTGCCAAAATGATGATTTAGCAAAGCAATTATATACTAAAGCATTTAAAGCATTCTCTCTTAAGTTGAAATGTGTTTCTGAGTAATCAAAGTATCTATAAAAAAAATATATGGAGCATTTTACTTTTTAAAGGATGAGCTAGCTATTTTCCAACAGGTATAGCCTATTAATTTTATACGCAATATTTTAGGCCTAAATATTTAAGGCTAGGCTATTGCATCTATGAATATTTGTTTCATGGATGTTACAAGTCCCTTCCCAGTGTTCTGCCACAGGGCTGAACCCTGGCATAAAATCTTTACATTCCGGCCAGTTTTCGAACCCCAAATACTCATCATGAAGACTTATATATAAATCCTTCTCATGCAGCGTGCCTAACATTCCTCTGTGACCGCTGATCTGTAAAGTCCTCTCTTGCCCTATTTTTCTCAATTGCATGCCCTTTAACTGGTACTCCCCTGAAATTATATGCTCGGTCTAGGTTCTCTGTTTCCACATTTGATTTCTCACACTTTCCTAAGCGCCTTCTCGTCCTCTACGACTACTTTAATTACTCTCTATTACTGCTTTAACGACTCTTCTTCATCCTTCTCCATGCCCACATTTTAAATGCTTGTATTCTTATAAGCTTGTATTCCTATATTCTCCTGTGTTAGTGACTAAGTCTTTGCAATACACATGCTACATTAAGCTCGTTTGACTTGGAACATACATCATTTTTAGAGACAACTTTAGATTTAATAACAACGTGCATGTTGCATTTTCTTATCATTTTTAAGCAATGTCAGTATAAAACTTAAAGTTATGTCGATGTTATGTTTGAAATCAGGGGTACAATCGAGCGCTTTTTCTGCTGGCTTCCAACCGAGACCAAAAAACAATGAGAAAGAATATTTGAGTCAAAAGTTGACAGATCTTCTTTGTCTGGGAGAGAACAAATTCAGGGCTGACACCTATCCCTACCTCGTGTGCAATGCACCTGGTCCTGATATCACTAAGAATGATCTAATTGCAAACTTCAAGTTTCTGCAGACTATGCGTTGGAAAGCAATTTTTGAATTTGAAACGGATAAAGACGCTGGAGAAAATTCCATTTGTAGTTTTATGGATGACGAGCTTGAAATGGTCACCAATGACATTTGGGTTGATCAATTTGATCCGCAAAACACTGGCATCAGTTCTCTGGAAGAAACAATTAAGAATTCAGAAGTGCCTATTCGTTTTTTTGTGAATGGTTATGGAAAACTTGACAAACCGGTTTTGAACCTGATTGACTGGAAACTTCAGTATTGTGAAGGCTTCAGAGAGGCTTTAAGATTTATCAGTCGACAAACGCCAAAGGGTCGTGCGGTTGTGATGTTCATACTGTTGTCCAACAACTATTCCGTAATGCTGGAAGCAGCTGAGGAATTCCTTTTGAATTTGAAATTTCGTGAAAATTGGATTCTAATTGCAGAATCAGATGAGCTTTGTGAAAGATGGAAGATAGAAATGCAAAAGCAACACTCCATAGCTAGCCGAGAAACTCTTGACAAACGTTGCATATCTGGAATGCCTTGGAGCCATGTGAATGCGACCATTCATCAGTTGATCAAGGGAAATGCAGCCACTACGTATCAGCTAACAACTTCCACGGGAGCTCGAATCAATCTATCAAACAAAGTTAATAGATATCTAATTGATCTTGACATTCTCGGATGCAATGAGTGCACAAATACCAAGCAGGTAAGCGAAAAAGAAAACAAAGAGGAGTTAAAGCGTTTTGAATCTGAAATCGAACAAAAATACTACCGTGGAGAACAAGTGAGTTGGTGGAATTTTTTTTTTAAGACCCATGTCTTGAAACGAGATATAGTAGCAAATTTGCACGGCCGTGTGCTGAAGCTGCTTACTGGTAATGTAAGTGGTGACGATGAAGATCTGCTTGTGGGAAGGGTCAATCTCTTTCACCAACCCGGTGCTGGGGGTACAACAGTGGCCAGACAGATCCTCT
Source organism: Chamaedrilus cognettii (assembly GCA_034695025.1). Taxonomy (NCBI): domain Eukaryota; kingdom Metazoa; phylum Annelida; class Clitellata; order Enchytraeida; family Enchytraeidae; genus Chamaedrilus; species Chamaedrilus cognettii. The sequence goes on along the minus strand of JAQIWG010004337.1, from coordinate 9,659 downwards.
GGGAACTGAAAGAGCAGTATCGATGCGTCTCAGTGAAGCACATCACAGAACAAACGATTTTGCAGCTTTTGGAACTATACTCGTATGAAGACACTGATCCAAAACCTTTGCTTATACTACTGGACAAATTTGGGGTAGACGAAATCAGCGAGCTCATGAAAAAATTGGTGTATGAAGCTCGACAGTTATCAAAGCGTTCAAGTCCTGTCATCTTTGTTGTAATTGTTTGCTCACGGAAAGTTAACTGCAATGAATTTGCTGGAAGGGATCCAAATACATTTGTTTTCCCGAGTAAATTGTCGCTTGAAGAGCTTTCGTGTTTTGGAGACAAATACAAGAAGCTTGAAAAAGAATACAAAGGGTCTCAAGATCTGTCTAAGCTTGCAACAAAACAGGCCAGCGCTGCATCAAGGAAGCTTCTACAATTTGATCCCAAAAATTTGATTTCCTTTAATATTCTTAAAGAAAATTTTAACCCAGACTACATTAGGCGAACTGTGCAGGAACTTACTGATGCAATTGTTCTTCCATGTGAAAGAAGGCTTCTGAAGTACATTGCTCTTCTAAATGCATTCGATCTGTTTGCACAACCGCTGCCAATTGCAAGTTTTGATCGAATCATGTCTGAAGATCTAGGAGAGTTTTGGGAGAGTAATGTCAGCGAACCTCTGAAGATTTTATTGAACCATATGGACGAAGCGCATGGCTTCGGAAAGCCGTGTGGAATTAGAATCATCAGCGTCCACCTTGCGAAGGAAATTTTTGGAATGTTAACTGAACAGAATGAGCTCGAAGGAGACATAATGTTGAAATTTCTTGAATCAGAAATATTTTGCAACATAGAAGGCCCTGTGGAAAATTTGATGAACGTGGTGCGAATTTTGATGAAGGATCGTCTAAAAAACGCAAACGGAACAAATTTGACACACTTTTCTCCATTGGTTCAAACCATTGTCAATGATCGAAGGCAGAGTACTACAGTTGCAGCCAATGTTCTTATTAAAGTTTTCAATCTGTCTAAAGATGTAATGGTAGCACAACATATTGCTAGGTTGTATATCTTTTCACGAAACTGGCCTGAAGCCACTAAGTATGGAGAGTTGATTACAACAAAAATTGCTAATAATTCATTTCTGTGGGACACCTTTGCACAAGTTTTTAAAGGTCAGCTGTTGGAAGAGTTTCACGCACGTGAAGAAAGCAATGCATTGATACCTGCCAGACAGGCAATGAGCGTTTTAGAGATCGCATTTCGAGCAATTACGATTTTTCGTGAAGGGCAACGCGTCAGCAAATTTGAAACATCGACAACAGTTAACAATGCAGGATATTATGGAGAAATTGAAACAATTGCACGTCTCTTGGATTACATGCTGTGTGTTGAAGGTCTCAACAAAGTACCCGAGCTGCGCAAGTTTCTAACAGATATAGAATTTGTTCCGGAACATGTTCGCTGTTGGAAAGATAGTCTAATCGACCAAGTGAAGAATCTTCATCTCCGAGTGCAACAGACTTACAAACGATTGGACAGTGAATGCATGGAAATAAAACCTGAATACAGGGATGAAGATAGCAAGAAAACCTTTCGCTATGACGATGAAAACCTACGCAAGCATCGAGAGTGCATTGACAGTTATTTGTGTGAAGACAGTTCAGATGTGCCTAAAACCTACACAGAGGCTCAGGCATCGAGATTCTATCGAAGAAGAATACAGCGTCTTAGAGGTAACACTCTTAGAAGTCTATTTATTATACGGAACAGAGAAAATGGAAAGAATACACTTTTGACTATCCTTGGACTTGCGGAACGAAACGTTGACTCTAGGTTTGAAGAAGCGGATGATTTGTGTGTCTATATTGGAGTAAGTATTGCTCTGTGGATCTCGGACCACAAGAATGGATGTACCCCAAGCAGAATGGCTACTCTAAGCACTTCCTTGTACAACAAGTGTGATATTGTACATGGTACTGAACTTGAGCCTTATATGTTTGCATTCATGTTTAATTGGCCAACACAAGATTTGATGAAGCCTCCGCTTGGCGTAAACCGTCTGCCAGAAGTCATGGAATACTGGAAAAATGCTTTCATTCGTAAATATCCGCGAAAAGAGGAGCAGAAAAGGAAAGAAACCACATTTTTCTTTCTTGCTAACGGAACTGGCATGGATATGTACCTGCATGAGGGTAAACTACACGAGGGGGAACTACAAATTGAAACCAAAAGTTACAAGGATGAAAATTTTTGGAAGTTACCCATTCTTGCACGTAAACTTCAACAGCTCTTTGGTGTACTGAGAAACCAAGGAAATGTTGTCAGTGTCACCTTGGAGCAAGAAGGCAACAAATTCTACATTGACATTCCAACGTCACTTCCTCAGCGAAGTTCTGTCACGCACAATAAGCGAGTTTCGTTCTATTTAGGATTTTCATGGTGCGGACCTAAGGCATACAACGTGAAAATTAAATATGATGCAAAACTAATTGCCAGTGCAGCAGCCTCTGACAGTGGAGAGTCTGCTTATTCAGAATTGGGAGAAAGTGAATGGAAAGAGGATTTATCTTGTTCCGATGAATCAAAACGAGATAATTCACCTCAATTGCATCGTCGTCCCGCAGAGCCTCAGCCGACGATGGACCATTTGTCGTTGCAAAGCAAAATGACAAAACTGAGTGCAGCAAAGGAAGGTGTGACTAATAAACTAAAAAAACTGAAGGAGAATAAACAAAAAACCAAGAATCTGGAAAAGGAGGTCGGTATGTTGTGTGTTCAATATCAAAACCATTCATTTATAATGAAAATGTGTAACAATTCCATTGCTCAACGATATCACTATCGTGCCTATAGGCAGCCTGGGTCGTCAAACTTCTCTGTTACGAGGAACATTTAATTTTTGAAGAGAATGTTGGGGAACACCAAGTCACGGCACGCCTCGCAGGCTCAGCATGTTTGATAACAATATGTGATCGAACATTCCAGAAATTTTCATTAGGTGCCACTGGCCTCGCATTATAAATGGATCATTTCAGTGTTCTACTTACAGTTTTTACTTTATACTAATGGTAAACGAGTTGCTACAACTATTTCTGAGTCCAAAATTAGTTTTTCTTCTGCTGATTGGCAGAGCATCCCACAGAATTCCAGTGTTCCTCAGAAGACTGATTAAGAAAACGTAGCCTATATCTTGGCAACCCTTATGAGTTTTGCATGGTTTATATACTTCATAATTAACCTATGGCCAATTCAGCATTAATATCTCTATTTTACAGGGACCAGGGATTGGTGCCATGGTGGTAGCAACACGGGTCAATTTATATAATTTGACATTTTAAATCTATATAAAAGGTAGACATGCGCCCACACCATAAGCTCGATTGTGGAGAAACATCAGCCTCTCGGGAGCAAGGAAACAAAGGAGACCCAACCTTTAAGTACCTTTGTTATGTTTTGCATTCCTTCTTCAAAGTAATGTTGCTGACTCTGCCACCACTAAAGCAAAGTTACTATTTCATGTGATGCTGCTGGCATTGAGGTACATGTATGTTGCGTGATCAGACCGTTTTTCATAGCCTTGGGAAGTCACGAGTGCCTACTAAATCACTTAAACCTGAACTCGTGCGAAGTCAACAGCTACCGGCTGCCTACATAAATGCAAACTATTTAATCACAAATCAATTGGATATATCGTAACTAAAATACAAAAAAAACGAAAAAAAAATGAGAGAAAAGTACAAATGAACCACATTAAGTATGGCGACTAAACATGAACTTAGCGAACACTGCTCATTATAGATTACTGTAAAAAGATATAAATCATACAAGGTTGTTCACTGTGTGATTTTAAATGCAAAATCACTCCTATATAAACTACTACTTAGTGATAATTTAATTTTCTGGGCTTTATGAAAAAATTTTTAGACATTAGTAAAGGAGTTTTGGTTGCTCAATGAAATGTTGTAAAACGTTTGCAGTATGCAAAGTGCAGTACATAAATAAGTATTAGCTATTAATTTTTCTTACTGCAGGTGTTTGAGTAGTTGACTGCCAGCAAGCACTGCAGTTTCATTTTCTTTTAAGCTTTTGAAAATTATATTATTATTTGTGATCATAAAATTCAGTTGTTTCGTAAGATTTGTTGATTCTTTTTGATTCGTTGTTGTTGAGCAGCAGTTGCTGCTGAAGGAGTTGAAGGCGATCGAAGAGAAACAAGAACGACTGATTCAGAGGCAGAAGAGCAACACGGACGTCTTCAGACTTCAGGATTGCTGAGTACTGAATGCTCCATGGAAGGCAGTCGAATGGTGGTATGCAGCAAATTGTAATTATTGTCGTTTTATCAAGATCTTTTGAGCTAAATTTTAATATCTTTTAATATCTAGGCTATCTATTCAGCAGTTAGCAAGTAGGCTATTATTCAAAGTGTTATTTTGTTTACAGTGTTCTTGGAAGGCGGCCACTAAATATGTTTTATGTATTGTTGTACATTTATTATAAAAACTATTTTAAAATTCACAGCAAAAATCTCTAGCATCGAGATTGTTGCAGTAATCATGTTTTTCAAAGATTGATAGGATTCCTTGAATAATGATTGATTATGAATAATTGATTGATCAGTAGCAATTTGCAAATACGCCCTGTTCCGATGAAAGTAGAAGCACTCAAACGTTATCATAACTCTTTCAAAAATTTTCAGATTGTCTCAAATTTTATACACAACAACAGCTACTGCAGCCTCAATCGGAAATGATGATGATCAATAAGTACTAGTAGTTAAAAGTTGCCAAAGTTGCAGTAGGCCTACTAGCCTATGTTACATTGATATAATATTACAGTTTTATTTTATGCTTTAGAGGAAGCAATGAGGGAGTCTTTTTGTGAAGGGGCTATAATGACATCGGCAGTACGAGAGCAGGAGAGCAAGCCGATATGTAAGGTGACATTGACAAGGGGAGGGGGAGGGAGTCAGATTTAAGAAATATGAACTATGCACGTGCTAAATGGTCGAGGCTTAGGCCCATTCAACGCATGCTAAAAAAAACCAGAGACGTCGATTTGTGAAATATTATGTTCTGTATATTGTGTTGTGTTCCAGGGATCAATAAGGTCAGATGCAGCATTCCAGCATCGCTTCATTCACTTTTCTTTACAATGATACTGTTGTTATATTCAATGAGTACTCAATGTTATATTTTGTTCACTGTTTTTGTTTGAGATACAGCACAATTATTGATGTGCAGCACAGTTAGTTGTCTGCACAGTTGATAATTATGCAGCACACATATGCAGCACAGTTGTTGATAACAGCACTATGCTAACGATCACCAATGCAGCGTTTGATAATTATTTTATAGCTATTTATTCAGGCTCATTTGCTACTTCTTGTAATTGTAAGTCGTTAATACTAAACTTACATAAGTTCACTAAATCTTAATGATCTAAATAGCAATAGCATAATATAGTTGAAAGTGAATGCCTAAATCAAATAACATACACGGCCAAAATGTTTAGTAATTCCATATTTCGGTCAGCTTACATGCTAATTACTAAATTTGCATTTGCTTCAATTTTGGATAAATGCATGGGCCTAGTTAGGCTACGGTTTATTCGTGCTTTAAATTTAGAACATGTTGAGGTAATTTTCTGTCCCTTAGCATACTAACGGCATCTGAAAGTATAGAAATTCATGTGCATCTTTAATATGGTATGGTAGCGATACATCTAGGGTAGTTCTTTTAAATTTATGTATGCATCACTATAAATGTATTTACTGCTGTTAATTTCATTCAACGTCCTGAGATTTTTTGCGTATTGCCGTTCTGTTGTTCTCATTTTGTGTCGTGCATATTGTAATTGATGTGCTAATAATGTTCTATTTTAAAGTCAAATAGATATCCTGATTCTTCTGACCAATATATTGATCAAACCAATTCTTCAAACCAATATATTGGTTTTTTGTTTTAATCATTACTACTTTCATGTAATAATATGAATATTATCATTGGATCGAGAGACTATAGGCTATGCCGGTCTACAAAACTGGTATCAATATTTTTGTATGAATGACCTGGGTCGCTTACAGCCTTTTTAGGTAGGCCCTACCAGTTCAAAATTTGAGCAATGTGGACATAATCCGGTCCCATCAATGATATACATATATATTCCATCATCGGTTTAAAATATAGATAATGTCGTACATGTATGTGTGTTTAACCGATTAACATGTAACCGGTCCCATCATCATATATATTGATGTTAGTTTATATGAATTCATGACTGTTGTGCAAAATATTGAGCAATGATTGTCTACGATCAGTCTACTGAACTTGAACGTGAGAAGGTTATAAAGTGTAGTGTTACATTGTTGTATAGCGATCTTTCTTTTTATAATTTTTGCAGATAGTTGTTGAACCAAATGCTTGACACCATTGACATAAATATTTTGAAATTTCACATGAAATAGTATCTAAAGAGAGTTGTAGATTTTTTGAGTTATTGTGATATCTTCACCAATTGGACGTGGGTCACCCCAGCGTCGGCTATACTTTTCAATTTACATTGTAGATCGAGCAATATAAGTATTAAATTTTCTGACAAATCATTCTACACATTGTCGCTTTGATACCTCAAGTAGGAATAGCTTACAATCGAAGCGAACAAAAAGAGCCATTGAAAAACGATTTCTGACATGACATGTATTTGACACGTATTTATATCTGCTACATTATGTAGTCTGCATCAAGTTGTATGCCATCAAGCAATTACCAACATATACAAATGATAGAAGAGAATCAAACAAAGTCACAAGAACATGCATTTACACTGTACAATTTAACTTCACAATGCGATACGTTTCTAAGAATATCTTTTATACACACACTCAAAAGAGTACAGAAAACATGCATACATGCACATAACACAACATAGCGTACAAAAAACAAAAAAGCAACTTAAATAGGTAAACAATATTGCTATGATTATGTCAATAATTTTTTTTCATAGAATTGATATGTCATCTATGCAGCATTAATGTTGTGTTTCTTTTCCCTATAGTTAAAATAAACATTTTCTTTGCATCCCTGCTATTACATAATGCAAAACAACAAAACGATATTTAGGGCACTATTCTGTATCGACTGTGGTTTAGAAAAAAACAGCCACCAATGGAAACTAATTTCTAAAACTATATTGCATCAGTATTGTGGACACTCAAAACAGAATACTAATTAAAAGGATAGAGCTCTGCCCATCAGAAGTCGGTTTATAGAAGAGAAAAAATTAGCTGGACATAGAAAGAAAAACATTATATTTTGGCTAAAGTATATAAAAAAACAACACTTGTGAATATAATTGTGCAGAGAAAGAAGAATTGAATTTGAGTATGTACTGAGGGATGAAGGGCAAGAGGACGAGGGAAAGGAAGTGAATAGAAATAACAGATGAATTACTGGAAAGGAAATTGTACCGGTATACAAACATAAAGATAATAGCGGACGACCGCTAGGTATGGAGAGGTTGAATGCCAGGGCCTGCCGTCTGGCAGTGCACTAGACATAGAGATTGCATCAAATGTGGTTCTTGACAAAGGCCAGCGTCCGATAGAAACTCGCGTCAAAGTTCACAACTCCGAGCAGCTCGTCCCTCGTCCGGTTAAAGTGCAGCTCCTCCATACAGTCCAGCGTCGCCGGCTCAAAGTCAGAGTAGAACTTGTTCGCGAACAGTTCGGGGCGGCTCGCTAGGAGTGGTAGGTCCCCCACCCCAAAGATGCAGATGTAGCGCACACGCTGCCCTGCGCAGGGCCAGTTGAAGGGGCCGTCCCCCCAGTTCTTGAACCGCGCGATGAACATGTAGTTGCCCATGTCCGTCTCCGGCTTGCCTGCAAGATTATAATTTGCAACGTAGGCTAGAAATAATTACATACGACAAAAAATTTAATTTTGCTGCATGTAATGGCTTTCATGCATGCATGCCATTTTTGTGAGTTTTACCAATTAGTGAAATTGGCCAGACGTACATGCACACAAAAGTGTAATATTTTTTAATCAATTATAACCATAAAAAATTCCTTTTTCACAATAATACAAAACACTTAGATACGCGCCAGGCACACCCAATTACTGAGTGCTGTGGTTTATCACATACAATGTAACGTATGTGGTTGATATATAACCTCACACAAATAGCAGACGTCCTGACCTAGATACGCGCCGGGCACGCCCAATTGGGGGCTGTGATTGAGCGAGGAGAAGAAGGTTTCATCAGGGATGTACGTGTCCTTGACCCACTCCTTGAAGGCGAGCGCCTCCCTATTGTAGAGTACGTAGCGACAAAAGTCACGCGTGACGACGATATGCACGGACCCCTTAGTGAGCGTGACGGGCACGGGCGGCGCAGGCTTGTTGGTCACTCGCGTGTCGTCTCGCCTGTGCGACGGAAAAATCGCAGGGAATTAAAATCTGGGAATTAGCTAAATGAACCGTGAATGTTAATCACTAAATGTCAATCAGGCTACAAATGAAATGTTTATGGCGTACCATTATGCATTCAAATAGACCTTCACGACAGTAGACCCGCTGCCTACGCGATTTTGGAACGTTCAAGAATAGCACTACGCCTGTTTTATAACAAGCACGCGTAATACTACTCATATTTTATTCGAATTAAACTGAACTCTCCTTATCCCTACTGCGCAATAATTTTAACAGTTCAAACAGACGTTAAATAATAAAGAAAGGTAACAATGTCAACCATTTAAAACAAAGTATGCTAACTTCATTAATTTTTTACATAAACAATGTTCTCTTCATGTTATCTGAATAAAGAAATAGTTTACATCATTTTTAGAGAGCGTTTTCAGTGATAAAAACCATTCAGTATCAAGGCTGACACAGTTTGCACTGCTCTACAAACAAAAAAATCAAGTGTGCGAATTTGCTGCATCTACCGGCATCAGAAATTTATAATTGATCATGAGATCAAGCACAAAATTGAGCATGGGATCAAGCATGCACAATCTATCGCTAAATATTCACACAAATCAGCTGGCATTGGCTAAGCTTGAGCAAACAACACGTGCAGCATGCAAGCACGTGGATTGACACAGAAAATAGAGAAGAATATGGTCGACGGGTTGCGGGTTTGGGTTCGCAGTCGGAAAGAAAAAAGAATATAATTACTCATTTCAAAGTTATTCATTGTAAACGGCAACATCGCACATTCAACTTCATCTTTGAGATAAGCCCAGGAATGTGATAAAGCATACATGCGGAATTCTTTTTAAATTATTTTTATTTGCATTTATTCAAATCATAGATAGATTAGACTAGCAGCAAATAGGCAAATGATCTGAACTTAAGCCGAAATCACATAAACTTAGCCTACGCTTAGAGCCTAAGGGCCGGTTTCTCAAACACGGATTTAATGGTGGTTCAGGATTTAACCCATCATTTTGCATAGACTAAATCCTGAACCACCGTTTATTCCGTGTTGGAAACACCGGTCCTAAGTGTTATCCATCTCCTGCTACTATGATCCCATTCATACTAGTCAACATCTACCGACCTCCTTCCTCATCCAAAGCTACCTTTATTGCCGAGTTCACCTCACTCATCGAAAATCTAATATCTTCCTCATCCGAACTAATTATAACTGGCGACTTCAATTT
>JAQIWG010004336.1:0-16209 GCA_034695025.1 Chamaedrilus cognettii | reverse complement strand
CTATAGTCTTCTCTAAATTAGACTACTGTAACTCACTTTATTTTGGCCTCCCAGCAACTTCCCTTGATCGTCTCCAAGAAGTTCAAAACGCCTTAGCACGTGTCGTTATTCCCTCCGTCAGACGTCATCACCATATCACTTCTACTCTTAAAAAGTTCAATTGGCTATCCATTCAGTAGCGCATCCAATTTAAAATTGCTTCAATTATCTACAAAACGCTTCACACTCATCAACCTTCGTACCTATTCGAACTTCTAACCCCTACACCCCATCGAGAAACCTGAGATCCGCTGACAAGCAGCTGCTCACTATACCAGATATCCGTTCAGCTAATGGCCGTCGCTCTTTCAGCTTTGCTGCACCCTCCATTTGGAACTCACTTCCTCTCTCACTCCGTTCTTGTCCTCCTGTTCCCTGTTCCTTTCTGGTTTGAAAACACATTTTTTCCCACCATAAATTTTATTTTTTTTCCCGGACAAACACATGAAAACATCTGATCCTGCTGTCCGGCACCCTTCTCCCACCCTTTCGTCTTGGATTTTTATCAATCGCTTGATGGATGCCCACGGCAAAGGGAGGTCCCCGATGACATCATTAGATGCCGAAACGGACTCTAGGCCCATTATTGTTATTATTATTAATTTATATTTACTATACATTAGTTTGTTCAGATGTTAAAATCTTGTCGGGGCAAGGCCTCGTTGCACATTGTAGAAGTTTAGAGTGTTTGCTTATGCTGATCAATAGTAAATTTAATGACATAATAAGAATACTGTCAATATTTCACAGCATGTTGTATGCATTTACAAAAGTACTTTCATGAATTTTTCTGTACAGTGCTTGCTATTTACATTAATGATATTAATTAACCTACTGTTTAGTATTTCGTTAGTATTTGCGTGTCATATTGATTTTCCAGAGATTGAGGCTCAGACGATACGGCTCGCTGACCTAGTCGCCATTGCCGTGCCGACGGGGGCGCGCGCCGACGCCGGTAGTTTGCGCTACGGCGCTGGCGCCGCGTTTGTCGCGTACGTGGCGCAGCGACACAGGAAACACGTATGGCGCCACTACGAGGTGGTGTTTCATCACGCCGACAGCGAAGTCATCGCTGAGTGGATCAGTCGTGTCAATGGTCTGCTCGCTCAACCCGGTGGGTCCTTACCCCGGCAAGTCGGGGAACAAAGGATAGACTTGCAGCCCAAATAACAGGCCTTTGTACATTGATAGCATTGATTTCTGTTTTAAATCAAGCATGCGGTATTCAATTGTATGCAGAAATTTAATTTCCAACCTTCTCTACGCCTGCCTTCATGGCGATTATATGATACTGAATATGAAATTGTGGTGAACCTATAATTATCGCGTATAATTAATGATTTCTTGATATCTCTTGATGTAACTCATTATTTATGTTTCACTGATAACGTGAGTTTGATTGTCACCGTTAGCCGTTTATATTAAGTTTTTTCTGAAATTTTTGGAATGCATCTAATATGTGATTGATCCTGAGAAAAAATGTATTATTTCAATGCTTCAGTTTATTATTTACGAGATTTGAGAGTTAACAAGTGTATGACAACGCTGACTATACTGGATATTGTGTAGTTATTACTAAAAGTCTTCTTAGACTAAATTTTGATATCTGTATGGAACCAAATTTAGATTTATTTTGTTATTTGCCCCAGAGTTCCATCGACCACGGTCACTAGTCGTTTTTGTGAATCCGATATCGGGGAAGCGGAACGGCCTGAAGACGTACCGCGAGGAGGTGGCGCCACTGTTTGAGCTAGCGGGAGTAGCGACAGAGGTGATTCACACGGAGCGACAGAACCACGCGCGCGACATTCTCCTCTCCTACGATCTCAACAGAGTCGATGGGTATATATGTATCATTGTTTTATTTCACGCTAAGTGTAGACACAAGAACAGTTTACAGCACAGTGCAAGGAACCGGCGGCCACGAATTAACTGCCACAGCTGCAAGCCATTGTGCGATTGTTTCATTATTGCCGAGGTCGCAGTCGTTGATTGCATTTTTTTATTCATATTGCTTCGCAACCAAACAAGATGTATGCCTCAAACAATGCTCAAATTGGAAGCAAGAAGATAACCAAAAGGAGACTGAAGCCGAAAGGGTAACGTCTGTGCCTAACTCTATGGTAAATCGGTTATTTTCCAATGCTATAATCTGAACTATTTTTTGCGCCAGGTAAATAATAAAATAAAGAATTATATTCCCGGACTATGCTTAAAGGAAAACGATTGCTTTATGATCCAGTAACTACCAATATGTCCTATATCTTGAATGCAAAATGCAAAAACAAAAAAACTTTTAAAATCTTGAAGAAAACCGTTGCGCTCGATGCAGCAGTGTGGCGTAGAGGGGCGCGTTTGTTTCAGGATAGTGATCGTGGGGGGTGACGGAATGTTTGCGGAAGCCGTCAACGGGATCCTGCTGCGCTCGCTGCGGGCGGCGGGGGTCGAGCACCCCACCATAGACACCGTCCTGCCCCGGCCACACTGGAGGATAGGCATCATTCCCGCCGGTACTACCGCGCGCTGTATGGGGGGCATAACTTTTGCGCGTAATTGTGCAGTTTCAAATCTATTTTTATTGAATTCTAATCTTGATTAATGCCAGCTGATGATTTGAGATGAACTAACTGCATCAAAGGCTTACTGCAGTTTCGTTCAGTTGTATAGATAATAAATCTTTGCATTGGTTATGTATGGAACATTGCATTGGTTATTCATTGAACCATTCTGCATCGGGTTATGCAACTTTCCGCTATGTAGACCTAAGATCTTTCTGTCACTTCATCTTTCAATGGTGACAATTAACAAATTTTAAAGAACAAATTTCTGAATGTACATTCTAGTATATTCAACCGTTCTCTCTTGATGCTTTAGGATATTTCTCTATAATTGTGCTGTGTGTAGGATCCACAGATGCAGTTTCCTACAGTACACAAGGCTGCAATGATCCAATTACCTCCACTCTTCATATAATTATGGGTAATTTTGTTTAATTTCCTGCGACATTGTATTCCTATAAACTATGCATGGGCGTGATGCTGACTGTTGGTGATGTCGGCGTACTGGTAGCAGTGTTCATTGTCTTCAAATATTGTTTTGCTGTGGTATTCTCAAGGTCTTAACACAATGTTCTATGAACTTAAATGTCATTAGAGCTGACGGCACTGCACAGATTTGAAAACGATTATGAAGTACGACTCAAATTGAGAAGAAATCTTGTTTAACCACTGCTCGTCAATATGATTTCAGTTCCTAAATCAAAGCTCTTCCACTGACACGCTGCAATTGATGTTTGTCATCCAGGCGATAGCTTATCGATGGATGTTGGAACACTATTTCAAAGCAAGAAGCTGATCAAATTTGAAATCAGCTTTCTTGGTTACGGTTTCTACGGCGACACGATAGTCGACAGTGAGAAGAACCGTTGGATGGGTCCCAAGCGCTACGACTGGGAGGGTAAGAGCACTGTTGTTTGTCTTAGGTGTGACGCGATCAATTCTTGAAGTTTGCTGCTGCGATGCAGAATCTTGGCATTCCGCTTTGTATTATCTTTTCAGACACTAGAGATAAATTAAGCTATGTAGAAGTTTGCCGAGTTGTATTTCCTGTTCTCTGCTTATCTTATTCTTATTCATTACTTCTATCAAGCCTTTAAGGGCTGCCATTCATTACATTAATATGGTAGTAGTGCTTGCATGCATTTATTCATGCATTATTCATGCATTTACATACCTCATCTGATTGAAACGTACGTAAATGCTCAGTTTAAAATTTATCAAAGCCAGCAGTGAAGCCTACTCGTGACAGATATTTTGCATTAGATATTTTATATGGAATTGTGTTCTATTAACTGCTATTGTTTTCTGTTACTTTCTTACTGTATTTGCCCTGTGTTCGATTACTATACATGCTGGCGTCGTTCTATTTCGGCATCCGCAGACTTAATCGAGGACCTAGGCTGTATATATTAAGCTGCATGTATAATATATATGTTGTTGAATTTGCTTTACCATTTGGATCTCTCTTGTGATGCTATTTTGAGTTGCTGTGTTAGGCTGCTGCCTTGTGAGAAATCACCTTTAAGCTATTCATGGTGATAGTATTTCTTGCAGGCTTCAAGAAGCTGCTGAGGAACAGAAGCTATGACGGAGAGATTTCATTCTTGCCGAGCAAGAACATCGAGTCTAACCCACGTGACGGAAATGCTTGCCTTGTTAGGTAGCTAACAGATCGAATGTTCCACTGCTCATTTCTTTGTTAAAGGTTTTTTATTCAGGCTGTGAATATTTGTATCGTGCCCTAGATGGTTTGAAATTTTGTGCGTATTGTTTATCTTTGCATGTTTTTTTGCAAGATTATTGCACTGTAGTGACATGATTTGTTTGTTGCTATTCTGTGTTAAAACAGAACAAGCATATTAATTTAAATTGTCTCTCTGATCCTTGAATGGCAAGCCTTTTCTTCTGAGACACATTTCTACATCAATGCTAGCAGTTGTTGCAAACATTTTTTATTCCTCATTGGTTTTGCTGCATTATAGTGAAGAAAATAATAAAAAAGGCTTCAAAATAGCTCCATGCCAGACAGACTCGTCGAGGCTCGCTGCGTGTCGAGGAGGAGGCTGGAGTGGATGTTTTGCTAAACAAAGTCGCAAAGTCGCAAAGTGCATGTAAACTAAAATATCCGACTAGGGGTTAAGTGATTAGTCTTACATGAAATTATATTTGTTTTGTACAGTACCGATGCCATTACAGTTAGTATAGTAATGCGATATACATAAATATAGCAATGGTGTATAATAACGAACAACAATAGAATTGGTAGCTTTTTGAGACTCGATAACGGTATTGATACTGCTCATAATTTAGGCTCATTAAATTTTATAACAAAACGTGGGGGTGTAATTTGTGAATTAATGTTCCGCTTCCATTCGTTTTCCCTGTGCTCAGATGCAGAGTGTGCAGTGAACCACAGCTGTCTTATTGTCCACCATCACCGCCCAGCGATTCCCTCACGGCAACCAACTTAGGTCCGATTACTTGCGCGATGATGACTGTCCGATATATTTGATTTTGTTGCGTGAAGCTGCTCTATGCAGTGCGTACAGTGATAGGGCAATAGTGATCATTTTACTCTCAGTTCTGTGTTGTTAAGTGTTTGCATTATGATGCACTATCTGCATCTTTATATGCAGCTTTATGATGTATAGTTTTAGCGTGTAAACTCTCTTAGGCAAAATATTTTTAGCTCATCAAAAATTTTTTTTTTTCAGAACTGGTAAAATTGTCTTAAATGTTGTTGCTCAACAGTCATCTTTAACTGTTTCATGACGGCATTGTTCAACAAAAATAAAGAACAAGTATAATATGTATCTCTAAGGTGCAAATTTAATATATGATCTCTATGGTACAACATCATATATGATCTCTATGGTGCAGCGGACCAGGGCTGGCAGAAGGTGAAGGGGCGCTTCATGGCCATCAACTCGTTCCTCATCAGCTGTCGCTGTCGCTTTGCGCTCGACGGTCCGGCGCAGAACGCGCACCTCGGCGACGGCTGCACGGACCTGGTGCTTGTGCACCGGTGCTCGCGCTACGACTACTTTCAGCACTTGCTGCGCTGCATAGACCCAACCAAGGACCAGGTTTGTATATTGTACACACTGTGAGTACTTGATACTGCCAGCATTTGCCATGCTTCTTAGATCCAACCAGGGATGAGTTTGCATGTGAACCCTCAAAGGAATGTGACTTTGAACTTTGGATTTACAAACCCTGGATTTGTGTATGCGTGCACTGCGCCTATGTGTGCCACTCTCTTCTCTGTTTATTGTTTAGGCGTGGCATTGAAATTGTACCATATTGTACTTAAGTTTATTTTTGGTACAAATTGTACTAAAATATCTTTTTGGTACAAATGAAAGGCCTCATTCATATCACTATTGATGTTTGCTTATTGATAGATGGATGGAAGTTGCATCCGGTCAAAGCAAACTCACAAGTTCTGTATGACTTAGTTTTTATTTTCAAAAGATCTTCTTTAAACTATTATTGAAATGTATCGCTAGCTACGCAGTACTGTTTCCATTGAACAGAAGTCACATCTTACTGCTGTTTGACATACAGCATTACAGTTTAATTTGAGCAATTCAGAAAAGTTGAATAATGGACTATAAAATACGCGTTTCAGTACGACTTTCCATTCGTCCAAGTATTCCGCGTGACCCAGTTCAAGTTCCGACCGCTAGCCGACGATGGGGAGGACCTCGTTGAGCCGATCAGCGTGCGGAGCGACGGACAGCAGCGCATGCACAGTCGGACAAATGATACGAGCTACTGGAACTGTGATGGAGAGCCCTTCGATCAGCCGACTGTCGAGTGCAAGTATGCTATTGTTATGCACATTGTTGTTGATTTTCATGCATAATGCTACACCTGTTCATTTAAAAATAGACGCGAAAGTAACTATTTACTTTGAGCATACTACGTACGATAAGCGTACTAAGCTTTACCCTGAAAACAAACATTATTCACCATTTGGTATTCTTCTTAATACATGAACCTCTGCAGTCTTGGGAACAAAAATTAGTTTGCAGCCCAAAGCTCCCGGGCGAGTCGTAAAATGCGACTAAAGAAGGGGGAGCGGTTCTGTGCCGGCTCTCTTGCGCAGAATCATACTGTATATAGTCTCTGTGCTACACACACAACAAACCACAATTTACAAAAACAAAAATCAAGTTATTTGCTCGAAACGTTGTGGTCCCGTGACTAATTGTTGGAGTGTTGGTTGGTTGGCAGAATTCACCGCCAGGTCGTCCGGTTATTTGCTCGCGGAGTGGAAGAGGAGATCACGGAGGACGAGGCCCACAGCTGTTTCTGCTGTCGATAGTCCTGGGCATCGGACCTTACGCGCGCGTCGTACATCAGTGTATATATATATTTAGGGTATTTTCAGTGTATAATTCGTTTAACGACTGCTGATATTTTATTTGTTGTTTTCGCGTATTAAATAACTGCAGGGTGATATGTATTTTAATTGCTCTAACAACGGCGAGTCTACTTGCTCTATAATGCTCAGTGTGACACTAGTGAAACCATTTTGAGTCGGCTGTTCGGAGTTTTGTCGGGAGTAGAAATGTTTTATTTTCGTGCGTGTAATTTAACAAACCCTGCACAAATATTATCTGGATCAATATAGTGTTACATTCGCATTGGTTCTTTCATTGCATAACCTTGATTGATTTAGATAATACGTAGAAATGAGAAATCTGGCTTTTGTAGCCGGAAGTCAAGAATGCGATGACCATGATCAATAATATCCTGAATACCCATTTTGCTTAGCATCATGCTAGCATCATGCTAGCATCATGCTAGCATCATGCTAGCATCATGCTAGCACTGAATTGATAGATATTCTCGTGTTTAGTAGAGGTAGAGAATTTATATCAAAGTGAACTTTTAATCCGCGGTAAAACAAAGCAACGAAAGTAAAACCATTGAGGCAGATGCTAAATTCTTTCTCTCAATCGCAAGCGGGGTTTTTTACTCTTGTGTTAGGATCTTGGTTGAAGATCATGATGTCATCGATAATCCATCGAATAAAAACAACAAGATTATATTTACACATCTTATTGGCTGCCGAGTTGTTAATCTACGATCAGGACGCGCGATTAAAAAACCCGGCCCTTTAAAAAAGGACGGGCTAAAAATACGCATCATTGAATGCTGTTCACTAATCAGCTCACTATAAATAGCTTCACACAGCCTAAAATTCTTCCCCTGTGTCAACGTTCCCTAGTACTATAGACTAGCTTCTTTCGGTTTTGTGAGTTTTCTAAGCCTTAGACAGAAAATGACTGCATGATGACTGAATGATGCCTGAGTTCTGTTTGTGATGTGGCTGTAAACTCGTTTGGCTACAAATGTTGTAATTTACTGGTTAAATTGTTCTACTAATTTATTTCCTTAATTACGTCACTATGAATTTTTTTCCAATTTATGTGATGCTCATTGCTGGTTTTCAAGCATACTCTATTTTTGTTCTTTCATTATTATTTTTTGTCCTGTAATCAAAAGATTATAAAGTATTCGTGAATTGACAATGAGTGTAATTTTAAGTGAGTGTGGAACAATGTGGAACAAGCTGGCGGAATTTGCGAATTAATTTGTAAGTTCAATGCTTACCAAACTCGTGTCTTTTCAGAAGTTCTAAATTGATTGGTTCTTGGTTTTTACTTATTTGTGTTTGAGAAGTTGCTTGTTTTAAGAGCTTGTTTCGCTCTTTTTTGATCGTCGTTTGGAACAAATCAGTTTATTACAGCAGTGGTTAGAAAAAATGTGATTCTATGAAATTGATTGCTCAATTTAGTCAGAGTAATTTCTGTAACATTCATTACATTAATTGCTGTGTAACGGAACCGTAAGTGTAAGTGCAGCTTACTATGTAGTGGAACTGTAAGTGTAAGTGCAGCTTACTATATAACAGTGTAATATTTGCATGGGATTACGGCTGAGATAATTTGATATAAGCCCCTAAGATCTCAAAATTTTTATCAAAGATTTTTGTGCTGTTAGAAGTTATGAAAATTTCGTAAAAGGAAAATTATGTGAAAAGTTCAGAAAACCAAGCTAGCTAACATAATAGAGCTGATTGTATTTAATTAGATTCACATCATGCTGTTTACAGAAATTGTTTTGTTCCTTAGCCTCATTGAATTTTTTCGGACGCACCTTAGATGTGCTTAGAAATTTTTAATTACTGTAGATCATATCAATGGCAAGAGGCTACCCAAGCAGAGGTCTGCCATGCTTCTTCGACCCAGCAAGTTTCCCATTGTAACGAGTTTTGAACGACCAAGCGTTTCATACGAATAAAACAAGAGTTAATCGCTGAGTTCACACTGGCCAGGGATGATGGGAACTAGAGTATCATATCCTCAACAGTAAGGGATGCTGATGACGTAGAAGGTCATCAGCTGACAATGTGACATTGTTTTCTGTGCTTCCCTCACTTTAATGCTTTCGTTAATTTCATTTTTTCAACTTTTGGCTAGAACTCTCATTAGTTTTGAAAACAAGAAGATTGTTGTTTGAAACTTGAGAATCTTGTGTCAAGTTATCTTAGCTCAAATCAATCGAAAATATGACATGGAAATATTAATTTTTTGCCGAGTTCTCGCAAAATCGCTAGGCATAGGCAACAGGCCTGTATTATTTTATGATGCACTTTGTAATTGATATTAATTTTCAGTTAAATACCAATTAAATTAATGGTTCTTGCTAAGCTTTGGAGTACCTTATGAAATTTTTAATGGTGTTGAATCTTTGATCAAAATTTTTAGATCTTAGGGGCCTATGTCAAATCATCTCAGCCGTAATTCCATGCAAATATTTCACTTGTTACATAGTAAGCTGCACTTACACTTCTACAGGTCACAGTAATGTTAGAAAAGAAATTAGCCTAATGTTAATTTTTGTAGCACAAAATGCAAACGCTATTGATAATATTGGATAGCAGGTAGCAAATTGACAGTTAATTTTGTTGCATAAATATTGACGTTAAATTATCATTGACATTTTGTATTGATTTGTAATACTTGTTAAGCAAAATGTATTGAAATAATGCTAATTATTGTGGAGTGGAGTGCTTTGTGGAGTGCTTTGGTTGCTACAGTTGCAGCGATCATTGTGACTTATAATAGAGTGATGCGGTTGAATATTTGAATAAGTCTCCAAAGTTTATCACTAAGTGTCGCTCAAGAACTGAGTTTGTAGCATACGTGGTGCTCCAATAGCAAGTCATGCTTCCACACTTTGCGATCGGACTTCTTATGTTATTCCAATTTGCATAACATTTCAACAGTTTATAGTTCAAGAACTACCAGGCACAATAACAAAGTAATACCTGTGGTGTGTGTTCAAAATGTCGTTATGCCTCTTTATGCATCTAGATATGCCCTGCACGCATGCGCTATGGTATGTAAAAAGTACTAGGTACACAATTTTTAGACCACTGCGTTTTGATACAGTTGAGGATTTTAATTATGATCGTGTTCGATGAAGAAAATGTGGAAAGTGGCCATGTGGAGTTAGTGGAAAGGGGGATGGCGCAAATTCAATTACAGGCACAAAATGCCTTAGCCGGACGCATCAGAGATGCAGTGGCATAAAAGGCAGACTAGTCAATTTGAAGACAGCGTTTGTGTGCAGAACGTGTCTGTCAGGTCAAGTCGCCCAGACGGGTGTCGTAGGAGTGAAAGTGGGAGTGAACACATTTGAAAGAGTAGGAAAATTTTGCCATCTAGGTAATATGATTAACGCCAATGGAGGTGTAGAATCTGCCTCGGTGATGAGGACAGATGCGCATCTGAAAAATTCTGAGAGCTCTCACAAATTCTAACTGGAAAGTATATACCGCTGAACTGAAAGAAAGGGTATATGAAGCGTGTGTAAGAAGTGCAATGCTATATGGTTGTAAGACATGGGCAATGAAGGCCGATCAAGAGGCCCGGTTCGAGCGGACAGAGATGAGAATGGTGAGATGGATGAGCAGCGTCGAGGAATGTCGACTGGGTGTCGACGAGGAGGCTGGAGTGCATAGTAAAGAATGGTAATGAATAGTAATGAATAGTAATCATGCCAGGCAGACTCTTCGAGGCTCGCCGCGTGTCGAGGAGGAGGCTGGAGTGCATGCATAGTAATGAATGGTAACAAATAGTATTGAACTGTAATGAATAGTAATGAATAATAATGAATAGTAATGAATAGTCGTGAATAGTAATCATGCCAGCTATACTCGTCGAGGCTCGCTTCGTGTCGAGAAGGAGGCTGGAGTGCATGCATAGTCAAGCATGGTAATGAATGGTAATGAATAGTAATGAATATTTGTGAATAGTAATCAATAGTAATCATGCCAGCTACACTCATCGAGGCTCGCTGCGTGTCGAGGAGGAGGCTGGAGTGCATGCATAGTAAAGAGTGATAATGAATAGTAGTGAATAGTAATGAATAGTAGTGAATAGTAATCAATAGTAATCAATAGTAATCATGCCAGCTACACTCGTCGACGCTCACTGCGTGTCAAGGAGGCTGGGGTGCATGCATAGTAAAGCATGGTAATGAATAGTAATGAATAGTAGTGAATAGTAATCAATAGTAATCAATAGTAATCATGCCAGCTATACTCGTCGAAGCTCACTGCGTGTCAAGGAGGCTGGGGTGCATGCATAGTAAAGTATGGTAACGAATAGTAATGAACTGTAATCAATAGCAATGAATCGTAATCGATGCCATGCTGACTCGTCGAGGTGTCATTGAAAGAGAGAAAGTAGGCCTATAGTGCCGATCTGAGAGCTGGAATGGGATTGGAGGCTGTGCCCCCACAGCCTCCAACCACAGGTGATCAGAAGAGACCGACTGAGATGGCTGGGACATGCTTTGAGAAAGGAACCGGATGATTGGGTGCGGAAATGTATGGATTATGAAGTAGCTGGGAAAAGACGTTTGGGAAAACCGGAGACGACGTGGCAAAGCCTGACAGAAAAGGATATGAAAGCTGGAAAATCACGACGTGAGGATGCGACGAATAGGATAAAAGTGGAGGGCGGGTGCATGTGCATGGCTGCAAATGGCCTAGCCCTGTGTAAACGGGGAATGCTGCCACAAAACACGGGTGTGTGTGCGTGTTCAATGAACTAATATTTACACAAAAAATTTTCGATTCGATTCAAGGAGGCTGGTATTTTGTTTAACCTAGTATAGTTGAATAGAATTTTAATTATAATTGACTATTTTAAAAGAAAAGTATATTTAGCAAATAATTTGGATTAATACAAACTTGCTAGCTTATTTATATTGTATTGCAAAATATAATAAATTATGTTCCAAAATATAAAGATCATTTAAAATACATACATAAAAAATACATACAACTTACAATTATATACATCTGTAGGCCTATGCAACGATTATACGCATACCATCTATAATCCAATTTTTATTATTAAGTTACTACTTTAATAAGTTACCACTTTTAGACTATGTCATTTAAAAGTTTGTAATTTTGAGGTTCCAGCTTTGAAGGTTTTTTGCTTTAACAAACTTGTTCTGAAATATGTTCGAGCCTAGTCATGTTTCTACTTTTCAACTTCCTAAACGCTTTGCAAACTCAATTAACCAGTACTGCTCTTGGAACAATCGATCATTTACGTTTCCGGCAAAATGCGTCGCGTCCTAGGCTATTCCATATTCGTGTGTTGAATCTGTTTTTACGACAAAATAGGCTACTTACAAAAGTTAGGGCCTATCCATGTAGCTGCTCCCCGAAACAGCATTATCCTGTTTAGAAAATCGTCGTTTACCGGAAAAACTTGTGGACGCTTGAAGCACAGCAGTTCCTGTTTGAAAGCCGAACCTTGCTCGATTAAAGAGCAAAGTAACTAGCCTAGTACATGATTGTATTCGTCAACCCGCTGACCCATTACAGGCTCGTTAAAAGATTGAACAGGAACAAAGCGCCTGCAACATTTCTATATAAGCCGACACCGGCGTCAAGCTGATCTAAAATCGTGACATCAGGGGCCTACTGTAGCTTGTCACGCTCAACGTTTTATCGCGCGTGAAGAAAAGCAAAGCCTAATAGTAAAACAACTTACAGATTTGCGGCATTAACTGATAAATGAGCATTTTCATATAATATCAATGATTCATATTGTTAGAGCGCAAGCTCCAGTCTAGTTTTGTATTCTGCGCTTCTAATGACGCACAGTACGAACTACGAACTGACCCAATTAGCGACACAGGCCATTTAATCCACTGCAGATCCACGCTTGATCTAGGCCTACATGTAAATCTCTTCAGGCTACTAGGAAATAAATATATAAGATAAACATTTTGTTGCTACGTCATCTGGGGAAGAAAAAAGAATTTCAGCCCAGAGCTCCCCGGATAGATCATAAAATGCGACGAGAGATAGAAGCGTGCGATTTATAAAGTCGGCGGCCTTTTCAAGCAAATTCTAGTAGGCCAGTTTTGAACACAGGGACTGAAGAATCCAGATGTAATGTTATAGGCCTCTCGCTTATGAATTGGTCTGAGCATGAACACCTATGCTGACTCAATTAGTCATTACTGACTCAATCTAAAAGTCTCCGTTTGCAAATCTGTGTGCAGTTGGTTCTCTGTCTTCGATGAAAGGCTATAATTAACACGTCACTTAGAAATGGTATTGATTTTGTAGAATTGATCGGTGCCTTCGATCATTACCTGACCGCTCCGAGAAGAGTGTTTGATTTCGGCGAGGGACGCCCGGTACACAGCCTTCACCGATCGTCTAGCTTCTTTATAGTGGAGCACGTCTCACGTGATCCAGCACCGCGCGTCGAATTCTACAGCACGATCCACGTTGTGCGCGACTCCACGCCTCACGTGGAGATCTACCACATCTCCGGCAACACCACCAGCGTGACCAACTGGACGGTGAGCGGGCTGCAGGGGCCCTGCGACATGGTGGTAGCGGCAAGCATCTCTTTGTCGCCGACTGGTTCGACGCGTCACACATCACCGTCGTCAGTCTACAATCGAACAACGTGTCTCGCTTCTCCCTCAACGCGTTGTCCGCGGGGAGCGCCAGCAGCGTCGTCGTGACCTGACCTCACGACGTTCGGAAGATCCGCGAGCGTCAGCGTCAACGTTACGCAGCCTCGACACAGTTTGATATCGCGGCGCGGCGGGTTTCTTATGTGTCACGGGTACGGAGTCGACCAGCTGCACCGTGCGTGTCGACTGAACCACAGAGGAAACATTGAGAGGTGCCTCGGGGGGGAACTGGAAGCGATCGATTCAACGTTCCGTCGCGCATCTTAGAGGACGAGTTGGGAATGTTCTCGTGGCGGACCTCAACAACAAGCGCATCGTGCTTCTCAGATCTTCGCTGACTTATATTCGGGACCTGCTGACGGCGAGCGATGGTCTGCGAGGGCCCTACGGCATGCTGCTCGACGGACAGCTGCTATACGTGGCGGATAATACGGTGGAGGGCGGACTGGCGACCCCCGGGCGCAAACTTATTTTTAAAGTTCGATAGAATTTCAAGAAAATATGTCGTCAAAATATAAAGCAATATAAATTTTTCGTCAACCGTCGCATTTAAATTCATGTGATTCTATCTCTCTTGTCTGCCATGTATGAAACTCTTTGATGTGTTCAAATTTCTAAATGAATGCATATATATATATTACGTTTATCGAAGATCAACTGTTAATATTATAAAGCCTGTATAATCCTGATAGATTCAGGACTGTCAAGTCTCGACTGCATGGACCTGATCGCTTATTCTTTGTGAAAGACTTCGATTGAAAATGCGTCATTGATTTGAATATAATATAATAAATTCATGCTGCATTTCAAATTAGGCAATGGATCCGAGATCAACGAACCGTGGCGCTGCGATTGCATTAAACCTTGGCTAATGAAACCTTTCAATGCCCGTCAGACGTTGACGCGCGGGGGACAGCGGGCCTTGATGCTATAATAGGCTGCCTACATGTGCATGTACAGTCGTACGTCTTATACAGGCTTGCCGGACAATCGGGCAGTAGCCCCACTGCTATTTATGGGGAATTCAACTCAGGCGTGTCGCTTGAATCGCGTCAACGTATAAAGTTCTTCGTAAATATATCATCAAGAGAAATTAACGTCCTCCAAAACTGCCAAAGCTGAAGTCTATTCGGCTATAATTCGCCTATAGTTGAAACAAGCATTACATCTTTACTATATTTGATAGGCCTAGTACTCTGCTAATTTAGACGTAATGCAACTACTAGTATCTAGTTAAAATATTTGAAAAACCTAACAAGAGAATACGAATAAATGCCAAACTATATAGGCTACGCCAATAGCCTAACTTACTTATAATTGAACGATTCTGATCGCAATATCCCGGCCTCGTGAGTCATGGTACTCCTTAGTCCTGGATCATAGCTGTATGTGTAAACGCGCACAAAGGCTGAAATTCGTATACTCTAAACGAACCTGAAAACCGCATTCTGGTACTTGTAGGCTACATGATTTAAGCCTGTCCCCATTTTGTAATTGCTTTAGGGGACACGCATTAAACACTCTTTCTGTCTAGTTGTGCATAAAATTAACTAAAATCTCATAAAAGTTCGCAAGCTTCACCCAGAGCAGGCTAACGTACCTGAAATGCGGCAGACCTGGGCTATTTGCATACATGTAGTTCGTTACCGTTTTGCTCTTTGACACCATAAATTTTAGGCTTTTAGGCTCAACGGAGTGAAACCCAATTATTAGAGTAGACTAAGTCAATGCTTGTAAATGGAACTGATTTCCTTGTTCAGATGTAGATTAAGTCTTAAGAAACAATAAGTCAGCGGTCGGGCGTAGGCCCGTGCTTAAATATAAACACTCTGAGCGCGAAAAGCCTCCATCAACATGTTGTTTACTGCGACTCTGAGACGCAGCCTATTCATCGCTGCATGCCCCGCCTCTTCGCCTGTCCCCATCGACTTTGGTATCAGAGTTTATGTTAGCGCGTGTGAGTCAACACCAACGCGTGCACATTGCAGAGCCTAGACAAGGAATCCAGCAGCGACAGAAACCTGAAGTTAAGTTAGACTCAGGCCAATGCAATTTAGGCTTTAGGGTTTTATCAATTAAAGCGAAACTAACGCGCTTGTAGACATTATCGTGTTGTAGACTGGCATCTGCAGCAGTCTACACAGAAATTCATAAGTTATAAGTACCTTTGCGTATAGGCTACTTAATTAGCGCTACGTTGTATTATCGGAAGAGCGCATGCATATTGCATAATGCACTTTTCCGATTGAGATAAGAAGTGAAAGGTATAAACTAGTATGCTGAATTGCTTGCAATGATAGTCCTACATTATGACATTGTCATGTTATTGTAAACCCGTATTATCTGCATCGACATTGCGGTAGACCGTTCATTTATTTTCGTTTACATTCATATTATGGATACGCCTCGCTATCCATATAAATAAAGAGAAGATTCTGTGTGTCTGTCTGTCTGTTTGACAGGGATGCATTTCCACAGTTTTATAGCTTTTCACTCGGAACCTTCACTACTGTGTCGGTGTGGGCATGGGACACCCAGTGGAGGGGTTCCATTTCCATTTTTTTTGGAGGGGCCC
>JAQIWG010004335.1:0-16210 GCA_034695025.1 Chamaedrilus cognettii | reverse complement strand
TTAACGAAGACCGCGAACAAAAGCGGCGACAAAACACCTCCTTGACGCACACCTGCGGTTAATTGAACTGTTTGAGAGAAAAAACGAATTCCATCGCACAACTGTATAAACTTTGCTGTACCAGTACATTAACAGAGAATTTTTTTTCCGAAGTATGAATCTATTTATAAGCTTAGAGAACAGTGAAAAATGACAGCCCTTATCAAAAGCGGAAGCCAAATCTAAAGCGCCTAAGTTCACAGTTGATCCGTTTGTCACCAAATTTTTGATTGTGGAACGAACAGCATATATAGCATGGTTGCGACCAAGTCTTTTTTGAATCCAAATTTGTTGTCGTTAGTATTGCAGCGTGCATAAAGACTATATATTAGGACTAAAGTATTATGATTATTAGGCTATATGGCCTAGTCTAACTGCCTATTCAGATGACGATATCTGCACTCAGTAATTGCTGTTGGAAGCAAAGGACCATTAGCCTACATCACGGCAGGGCGTGTCCAGAGTCTGGATGCAGTCATTGCACTGTCTGCACTGGTTGACACGCCAACCGAGCGAACGCATGCTCATATATGGTGATGCAGCGCAGTCATAACCATAAAAGGTATCGAACGAGGAGTCAAGCCTACGCTAAACGTGTTGCACGCTAGCCTGTGTT
Organism: Chamaedrilus cognettii; assembly: GCA_034695025.1. NCBI lineage: Eukaryota > Metazoa > Annelida > Clitellata > Enchytraeida > Enchytraeidae > Chamaedrilus > Chamaedrilus cognettii. Next base: position 15,555 of record JAQIWG010004335.1, on the reverse strand, counting down.
GGGTGTAACGCACGCTAGCCTGTGTTGGGTGTGGTGCATGCTAGCCGCCTAACTTCATTTCCATATATGGTCGTGACTTGCGGCCAGGCCTGGACGGGCGGTGGCCTGAGCAGAACCACTAAGCTGTCTGGTATGTGCGTGGGTGTGTGGTGAAGTCATGGAAATTTACCATGATCTATGGCGTGATGTGCGATCAGAGAATGGCAGCGATGTAATTAGATTCTGCACTCGGGTTTAATGACCAGACGATCAACTTGGACCAATCAGAGGATCGAACGATTGCGTGATTCGGGGCGGGGGTCCATGTGGAGGTCACCAAGGGCGAATTCCTCATGTTGTTGCTGACGCAGAAACACCCACCTAAGTAATGGCCATTGTTCGCCTCTTTCCTTTATAAGACGCAGCGCCGCAACCATGGTCAGAATTCATCTCTTCTGCTCATAGCAAAAACCAGTGCTACCACTCATACCCAAGCACAGACCAGACGCGTACCATTCATATAATGAGCGCGTCCCTAAACAACCGGAAAAACAAACAACCATGGTCAGAACTCAGAAGAGAGGAGGCTCGACTCAGACTCAATCTACAGTTGCGCGGCGTGAGCGCTTGCTAGAGTAGGCTAGACTTTCGGTGCGTTGCGCTCGGGGCGCGCATAGTTGTTACTATTTACTCAATTGTATTAAAACTGCAGTTGCGCATTTGCGCGTTGAGTCTTACTAATATAACTAACACGCTAGGCCTAGGCAGTTGATACCTGTAGGCAAATAGGATCAGCTAAATTCCCCTCCTAATATAGTGATTGCAGCAGCGCACCCTCGGCTCGCTCTGCAATGTTAGATCGAAAAATCCTTTGTCGGTCTAATGGGTATGTGGTTATGACACAACACTCATCAAAACCAACGGTAATATCCATCCACACGGAGTAGATCTGACACCCACCATATGGTTACCGTTCAAAACCTTCAAAATCTCATCTAACCATCAACTTATTGAACTCATAGCACCATATGGTGACTACACATAACCGTCAAGAACAACTCGTAGCACTCTTTTAGCTGTTTTGTCATTACAAACACATTACCGCAGCCAGTCGGAGAACAAAGAATTGACTTGCAACCTAGACCTCCGCGGGCAAGTCGTAAAAGGCGACAAAAGAAGGGGGAGCGGTTCTGTGGTGGCCCTCTTACACAGTACCGGATCGTAAAAGTCTTTGTTACAGCACACGGTCCTTAGAAATTCAACACCACCACAAACACATTAGCGTATGTTTTGGTTATAGCATATTGGGTCAGGTGACTCTTTTTACATCATGCACCCTCGGTTAAAATAGGCTTTAGGTTAATTTAGGGTTTGCGCTAGGCTGGGGTTCGGTAGCCTTAGTTCGGTGTTGTGTTTAGGTTAGGCTACTTTAGGGTTATAGCCTAGGATTAGTTGAAGGCTACTTTAGGATTAGTTCATGATTAGTCGACGGTTAGTTCAGGTTTAGCTCAGTTAATTTGGTTTATCACGCAAATACATTCAACGCTTCGTAGTGCGGCTTAAATGTGTGTGAAGCTTCCAAGCGCACATTCGTTTTACATGTACGCTGACAGGCCAGCGGAAGATGTAGAGCGTGTAGAGCGTAACAAATGAAGCATTGTTGCGAACATTTCGTTCCTACCTTTAGAAACAAGATAAAATCGCTTTCAGCAAGGCCAGCATACATCATTTGCATTGGGCGGATCTGATGCAAGGCTGTGTGTAAAGCTGTTTACGCCCGATCTCTGCTGAGACAGGTGTCACCGGCGTACAGCTGATACTAGGTCATTAATACGCCTGTAAGTCTGTGGTGTCATTGCTCAGACTTTAGATTAATCGCTGCCGATCTTTGTTGAGTAATTTCGATTGAGATAGACAAAAGAAGATTATCGTCACGCCGAAGTTTTATCAGCCAAAGTCTCTACGACTAGCTTTGCTAAAAAAACCACTAGCAATAACAACTTCGTCCGTTATGGCGACGGTCACAAGACTAACGAAGACTGTCGTACTGTTACTTCTACCGTTCCTCTTTCGGTGGAGTTTTGTCAATTCTCAGATCAGTAAGTATATACACCTCTCAAAGGCCTTGAAACTTTTACAGTATTATGTAGTTTGCTCCATTAAATAGACTCCTCTATCTTCCTACGGGACGAAAGCCGCACTTCTGCATATTGTCAATTTCGGAGGAACGTTATGACGCGTATGATCGCTAAATTTATAACATAGCTCGTATCTGAAAAGGATGAATTTCGTGTCATCCTCTCGATACATTTATCGTAATATTTGTCGCTAAATGTGCTCGAGGTATAATAAGTAGCAAGGGGAGCTCGGGAGGGGGGGGGGGAGGCAGAAGAAGTCGCGACTGGGGGGAAGGAGGCGCTGAGTCCATAGGCGCAACTTCCTATAGTGACGGTGGTGATTGTCACCACCACTTTTTGAAGGGGGGTGTAGTCACCACCACAGTTTGAAAAGTAATGATAATCACGACCACTGTTTAAGGGTGACCTTAGTTAAAAATGTAAAACCTGAATGTGGCAGAAGTGTGAATGACCAATCTGCAGCAGCTTATCGAATTAAATTGTCATGTCGTTTGCAGGAATTCGGCCGCTGCCCATAGTCGTGTATTGTTATGTAAAAGGAAAAAGTATAATACACGTAGATAGCGTATGCTGCGTGACAGGGTTCGGGTGTGACCGCGGGTTGTGTTTTGGAATGAAAATGTTATAGCATTGTTAGAAGCCTAGATTTATCGTTGCAACATTTATCATTTTAAAATGTGTTTTTATGCGCTTCAATACCGTCCTTTAAGACTTTGTCATTTTGTCACCACCACTTTTAAGTTCAAAGTTATGCCAATGGCACTGACAGACTTTTTTCGTTTGTGCACAACAGTACTCACGACCGATGGAGGTGGAGGAGGTGGTGATGAAGACTTTTTCCCTATCGTGACAAATCGACATTTTTGAATTTTTTACTTACGCAATTTTCGTCCAAAAAGCAACCAGAGATAACAAAGGAGGCCCATGCACCCGGCATTGATAGAAACATTGAAGTTACACATACTTATTTATTTTTACACCATGATTAATAGTGCTCTTTTTAGATTCTAGCCCATTCTGTACCTCCTTTCTAATTTGTTACTAGCAAACTTTGAACAAAAATCAGCGGGAGTTAACTAGGAGGGCCCGCCCCCGTGAACAAAAGTAGCAAGTGGGACGTTTTTAGACCCCCGGCCCCCATCATTCGGTGGTAGCAAAGGGGGACGACCTAGGTAACAAGGGGGTCGGTTCCCTCGTAACCCGAGCACAGATCTTTAGCATTAATTTGAAATGTAACCTATATACTATCACAATGCAAAATTGGTGAGCCAGATGCCATTTATATTTTTTACCAATTTTTGTGGAAGACATCGCAACAGTTTTTTAGACTACCAGTCACGACGTTCATCTGAAGCGTCAAGACGTAGATCAACGTTTTTTACGCCTTACCAAAATATTCAACCCCAAGGTTGGACGTTATTTCAAATTACAAAGGTCGTTTGATCCTTGCATCTTAATGTATTTCGACGACTATAAACTAATGATTTTTCAAATCCGCTTTATGTATGTAGTCTGCTGCACTTCTCCCGCACCTACGATTCAAGCAAGATATTTTTTTCCATCTCCGTTTGCATGACATATTTTTGGTGCGTTACAAGTGCAATATACATACATAATACATACATACAATGCAGTAGCGGCGCCATATCAGTACAAATGCCGGGGGGTTGAGAAGCTGGCCGAGCCCCCGAAAAAAAATCCTACGATGCAAAACTCACGACAAGGGGGGGGGGGTGGGTGCCAACACAGATTTGTCAGACGCTTCTTAGCAGCACTTATCAACGACCAACCATTGTCGGACCCAAATACAACGGGGGACGGGGGCTTAAAATAGAAATAGGGGAGTCTTGGACACCAAAAAATAACTCATTTATCTTACACTACATGTAGTTACAGACTTCGAATGATTTGGCTTACATCTAACTGGGGGGCTTAACACGCACCTGACACCAGGGGGGGGGGCGGGGGCTCAGCCCAACAGGCCACCGCCTGGAGCATCCACTGAAACCATGGTATCTTAATCATCAAATGACATGCTGTTTTATACCGTATATTATAACTTACATATAAATATTACCGGTGTCCGTTTCATGATATTCAACACATTTGATTCGTAGGCGTTGGTAACCGTGCGTGACGAATAGGCCTACCGATTTTTACAATTTTTGCCGACGTATGGACCTAGTTGTATAATTAATTATTAGACAAGCGTGTAGTAAATTATCATGGTCCATTCTGCACTTCGGCTCTTCACGACAAACAGAGTGCAATACAAAGCATGAAATGAGTAAAGGCAACAATCATATGTTCTATATCAGGCGTTATCAACCTTTTCTGTCACGGGGAATAGTTAATTTATGTGATGAAGATCGGGGAACACCAAGTAAAAATGCGCCCTACGGGAACAACGAGCTTGATAACGAGGAGTGCTCGAACGTTTGAAAAAGGATGCTTAATTAAAGCCCGTTCATAAAATAGGCAAAGTCACACTTCGGTGGGGATGAGAGAATCGAAAATGCGTGCAATTAACTGTGGGTGTGAATGGGGCATTGACAAATGACATACGTGGCGTAACGCTAAGTTTTGGTGATAGGGGATTACAGTGTTTTCGCGATCGAAGCGAGCGAAAAATTTTGGTTTTTTCAAAGCAATAACAAGGACTGCCACTTCGGTAACCTATACTGAAGAACGAGTTTTGATAACGAATTGCTATCAACAGTTTTATCAACATTTTAATTGCATCAACATTTTCTTTTTCTTTTTGTTGATTGGCGGAACACCTGGCCACTCTCCGCGAAACACAGGTTGAGAATTAACCCCTGTTCTATATTTTGTTTTACCAACGTGGCATGCATAGCGGCGTCAGGGGTATGGCCCGCTGCCAGGAATGTAGCCTACTATCTATAGGTGACACGCCTTTTAGAGCCCCAATAGCCAGAGAATTATCTGTTTTCATCCAAAAAAAATCGGCAAAGTAATTGCCTGTCCTTCACTCTCCGCGTTACGCGCTATTATAGGACCGTACGAGTTAAAGAAAGGGATGGTCCGCTGAAATAAAAAAATCACAAAGTAGCCCTAATCTGCACTGTGTAGGCCATAGGCCCACGCCGTTAAAACGTTGTCACTGCACCTGAGCAGCAATGATCCGAGGAGGCGAAAATTTCGATACAACCGCATATAATTATGTGCCTGCTCAAATTCTACTCTTCCGCAGTGAAGTTGCTACTCAAGACGATAACTTGCATTTAAGTTAAGACAACGCCCGGTTGTCCTTCTTCCGCTACACCGCTGACAACCGCTAATTGAGTCTGCCTGAATTTGATCGCCAACAGCACTGTCAATAATATTTTTCAGGGCTAGAGTAGGCCTAATCAATAATATTTGTCGTATTGTGGAACCTCAGACTGAAGCTCAGACTAGACCATGGAAATGAACATGCTTAAGTTGTATGAAATAGACTGTTGTGTAGGAAGATACTGCATTAGACTTCATTGGATACGCAAAATCCGAATCTGCTGTTGAAGCTGTTGAGTCAATCATTCCTAAACGTTCAATCAGGCCTAAAGGTTATCGGGCCAAGGTCCAGGCCTTTTTACACCGTGGCTCAAAAGTAAAGGACCTAATGAATTTCTTCGATAACTACGAAACGCAATAAGCGCTGTCAATGAATTTTTTACCACATTAACTTAGATCATTGCTTCATAGTCTTTTGCAAATTTAAAATTTAACATATTTTGACATATACTCTAGCTGACTGGCACCGAGTCAATCATGTTTTTAAACAATTGTTTTTGTAAAATAGTTATGCTAATTATGGCGTTTTAAATATTTGTCAAGCGTTTGAGGCTTACGATTAATTCATTAATGTCAACGAATTACGCAGACTGTCAAGCTGATGTTGTCTTCGTCATCGACAACTCCGCCAGTATCCGTGACGATGATCCCCCTGGCGGCAACAACTGGCTTCTGATACTCAACTTCATCTCCGATCTCGTGGAACAGCTCAACGTTGGGCCTGGTCCCTTTCAGACTCACGTCGGTCTCGTTGACTTCGGTACGTCGCACGTAAATTATCTGTGGATCGCCTAAGTCACAATAATCTCCTGTCTGATTCTCCCATTCTCAGTGACGATTACTCCTGTCTGCCAAGAATATTATTATCGGTCAATCACGACACAGTGCATTAGTCAACGATAAAATAAATTTCAGTGATGCCACTCGACCCAAAGAAAAACTGCAAAATTATTTGACAATAATTGAACTAGACCTAGGTGTGATTTTATCCGAACTGTCAATAATAATGGTTGACATGTGCCTGACAGGCCCTTCTTAATCTTCTTCACGATTGAATTCTTAGGATTTTATAATGCTTAGTTAAAGTTTTATTTTATTTTATACAGTTCTTTATTGATTATTTTTTGAGATGAATTTTTCTTTCTCTCTTTTTAAGTGGCAACACTTAAACTCATAATTGTGCGGTTTGACGTGATTGATCGATTACAATTATCTTGGGAGATAGGAGAAATTGACACTTATGCGAACCATACCATGTCTATCAATTTATTGTCAATGCACCTGGTGCGAATTCAAACCATGCGCGTCATTATGTTTATTTACATAAATCAAAACAGGAGTAATAATTGAGGTAATAATACATATATATCTTTTATTTATACACGAAGTATAGCATCAACAAGCACACAAATAAACACACAGCAGAACAAAAGCCTATAAAGCAATTAAAGCATCAAATGAAAAGCTGGTCCAAAAATTTAGATGTACCGTTTAAAATTTATGTTAACACTTATTATGACACACGTCATAATATATTATTAGATGACTAAATGCATCATAAAAGGCTGCCAGCCATCAGATTTAACATAGGTAAGCCCACAATCTAAAGGTTTCTCTGACTCCCCGACTCGAGAAGCGCTCCTGATGACATGAACGCCTCTCGAATCAAAGAATCAGAGTTCCAACGATGCCCTGAAGAATTCATTCATTAGAAACTTGAAATTAGGTATAATATTTTTTTTTAATTAGATTTTCTGCATAACAGTACATAATCTTCATCCCAATTAGGAAGATAATGTAACATGTTATTGTTCATATTATTTATGCTAACCAAAAAATTTAATCTTCGTACATCAACAAGTAAACTCAAAGGCAAGCATCCCATATAATATTGACACTGTCTGATTATGCTGTTGTCAAATACATGAAATATTCTATAAAACACTTATGAGTACACTCTATCAACGCTGTTTAGGTTTATTTTACTCCAACAGAGCGCTTCAGCAGCATAGGTAACGATAGGTACACAATAAGAGTTGATGAGTGAACACGTCACCACTGGAGAGGCATTTAATCCTAGTTTACCAAATATCCCGCTAATTACTCTGAAATATTTTTGTTTGTTATACTGCAAATTATATGTAAATTTTTTGACAGAGAATATAACGACTCCAAGATATTTAAAGTCATTCGTCCAATCTAGTCGCTCATTATTTATCATTATTGTACCAGCGCTTGCGGAGTGTCGCTCATCAACTCTCATACAACCCGATTTTTAAATGTTAATTTTCATGCCCAATTCACCAAACTCATTGACACACAGGTCAACCATGGCTTTCATGTGAGTCAATGAATAATGTTAATTATGTTAAGTTAATAATGAACGTTTTGGTATATTCTATGCGTATTTTACTCGCACTTATTTACGATCTAAAACTACCTTTGTTTTCAGCCATTATTGTGCGGTATAATTATTCAATTATAAAATGGCAAGTGTTTGCTGATAAAGAATTGCAGTCAACACAAATGAAGAAACACGAAATTAAACAATTTTTATTGTGTTTGAAACAGCATGGCTGTCGGATTAGAAGCTTATGAAGATAAATGGCGCAAAATAGTCACACATTACTATACGGTACTTGTGTGAGTTAGTCAGCGACTTCCAAAATTAATCCCGTTGATATCCTATGAAGGGACTGAGTTAGTCTGCACATATATGATAGAAAGCTCTTATTATAGCTTTTTTATAAGCTCTTGCATAATTTAAAAATAATAACAAAAATAAATATGAAATATCAGTGGAAACACTATTAAATGCAAGTTCATATTCACATACTTTATTAAGGCAATAATAATAATACTTTAAACTTTTCCAATCAAATGGCTTAGATCACTGATGGAGTCACGATTATAACCGTAACTAGTCCTCAAGCCTAACCCTCCATAACTCTTATCAGAATTCCAAACATTGCCTTTTTTTATTCCTTACTTCAGCCCATAGAAGAGCATTTGATCAGTATAATATTCGAACAGTCTACATGCAGGCAGGGGTGTCTATCCTATCCTTTGTTGGTGCAGTTGCGCCAGTTTTAGGGGCCGCTGCGGGGATGTGAAAACTTTTAAAAAGTTGGGGGAGGTGGAAATTATAAGCTAGCAATCGGTGGTTGGGAAGAGAATGCAATTTTGGTGCACCATGCAAGTTGGCTACATGATACTAGAGGATTATATTGTGCGGTTTGTACCACATTACTCTACCAGATGATTGAGGTCAGACGAATAAATTGCATCCACAAAAATTGTGAATTTTAATTGTATGGGAGGATGTGGGCGCCAAATATCCACCCTAAGATTGAGAAGATAGACGCCACTGTCTACATGTACAATGAATGTATAGCACTGCTATTTATGAGTTGTGCCCATTGAGCATCTTTAATCCACGTATATAAGCTTATATTCTATATGACCATAAGGGTTAATGTGACAATTTATTGTCTCGTATTAACTTTTATTTCCAACATGTTAAGGAAACGCCGCATATCTTGACTACACGCTCAGCGAAAATCAAATGAAAGCAAACGTACTTCAGGCGGTGCACAGCATAAATTACCGCGGTGAATTCACCAACACAACCGGGGGACTGAAGATTGCCCTGCAGCTTCTTACTGATCCACAGTACGGGGCTCGCGGACCGACTGTCCCGAAGGTCATCATACTCCTCACAGACGGCATTCCAAACTTGGATATAAATCTCTTGCCGGGCGTCGTGAGCACCATCAAAAACGATCGGATTCGAATCGTTGCAGTTGGCGTAACGTCTCAGGTAGTCCTACCATATTTGGCAAATGATCACACTCTTGCGCATGATTAGATAAGCACATCTCAAGAATACTGATATTTTTCTTACTTGATCGATAAGCTACCGTGAATGCAAATCTTTGGTGGCTCAGCAGTATGTTCGCCACATGCCACGCTGACGACCAGGATTCAAAACCTTGCTCGTTCACAGATTAGGCCTAATTTCTCGGGATTGCCAAGTCCTATTGATAAAGACAGATAGGACTTGAGATGGAGGCCGATGCATTTGTGAAATAGCCGATCATTAACGGCCTATCAAGGTTGAAATTAAGAAATTAACAAAAATCTTTAGTGTTACCGGTCCAAATGTAATCGACAGAGGGCGACAACAAACTTGACTGATTCTGCATTTTGGAACGTTAATCTTCACTTATATTGTAGCTCAGATTGCAGCACTGGGACCTGACGAATGAGGTTCACAATCAGACTGGGAATGCTAGCCTAGGTGTCACGATCGATCCTGCTTCCAGGGGTGCTTCAGAAATGAAATAAAGGAGAAATCAGTACCTTTAAAAATTTCGAGAAATGTATTATGCTGCATGTGCACTTATACAGCGCCTTGAGGATCATTTAAGACATAAAACGATGCTTCATACATGTATGTTGTCTGGCTACAAGCAGATACGTTTCGAGTGTGTATCCTACAAGTAAATATAGGCCTAAGCCTACGTGTATCCTGCATAAATCAGATCCATTTAGTGAAATTACTTCGACACAAAAATACAGTTTAATGATGAAATTAATGATGAGACGAGATCGATTAAGGATCAGATCGATCATTGCTATAAATTACAAATCTTAAAAATACAGAAATTCGGTACCGTAGTAGAATATTCACAAATACGCTAATTTTGTAGGCTAAAGCTGACTTTTTGGAGGATAGGGGAGGGGGCGGCAGAAAAATTTCTGAGGCAGCCGCCCGCCCACCCAGTCCCGATATTGCGCCGTCACTGAAGCTATTTATTTTCGTCGTTTTATCTACAGCTTATTCTGTATTGTTGAATGTTGTACATTGTTGCTGCTCGTTTAATGTGTGAATAAGGAATCAAATGTTTCAATACACACGTTCTAAAATACAAGAGAATTTGCAACTGCTGTTGCGACTTCTAATCTTGCTTTTGATGTGCATGTACGCAGGTTAACACAACGCTACTGCAGGAGATGGCCACATCTCCGAGTGACTACGTCCAAGTCACAGACTTCAGCAGTTTGGACACGGTCAAGCAGAACGTCATCAACAACTCCACTTGCCAGCTGATTACAATAAGCGGTATGACTAGTATTACCTTTCGCCGACTATATATACATTTTGATGCTTGTCACCAGGGGCTGCTGTAATAATTTCTACTTGGGACGCACACGCATTGGGGATCGATGCCAGAAATTTCTGCAGACTTTTTTTTGGGCGTGACGACCAATTTTTCCTGCATGGGGGAACTCGCAACCGTGGAGAGGGGGGATGCTTCGAGGCCTATTCGTAGCGGCCATTTTCTCCATCTTTAGGGGCCATTAGCAGAGATAAGTTTAGTAGGAGTAGTACTCCAAAAACGAGGTTTTCTAAAACTCTACTCGAATATAGAAATGGGTAGGAGTAGCATTACTCATAAAAAATAAACGACCGTGCAGTAGGGCCACTCGATTTTTGGAATCGTGTGGTGTAGTAGTAATAGTTACAGCTGTATGTTTATATTACAGGATGGAGGAGCCAACTCTCACTTCAACGTTTGTTGGTAATTTAGAAGAGTTCAAACGTTTGGAGATCATCCTTACCTAATGCGTGTCCAAAAACTTCAAATTTGCATTCACGAGATGCATCCATCTATAAAAATGCATGAAAAATAAATGGCACTGTTAAGCAGGGCTATGAAAATCAAACTGTAGCCTGTAAGCCTTTTGTTAAGAAATAATGAACCAATGGATTTTTATTCAGGAGTAACGCTACTCCTAGTTTCTAAGAACTAAACTGAACTCTGGCCATTAGGCCAACCGTATACATACATGTACGTCGCTCATCGCTACCTCAAAAAGTGGAAGACGAACCTCAACGCTGTACAGTGAACATCACTACGCTCCTACAATCGACAAAACCATGGGATAGGCGACGCGTTCCTCAGCCCTAATCTCTTTATCTCTCGAGGCGAGGCCAATGTTAACAGTAATTGTCCATTTTTTCTCTTCGAGACACTTCCCCCATAAAGAAGAGACACTAATAATTTGAAATTGGGGGCGCCAGCCTTACAATTGGAGACGCCAAGACTTGAATTCATGACGCCGATGGCAGGCGTCATTTGGCTTCCATGTAGAACCGTCACTGCTTAATCAGCAGTGGCAGCCGACACCGGTGTCACCTGCTCTCTGATTTGGCTATCTTGATTTGCTGAACTTTGTTACAGTAGCATAATCATGCAGTTTGAGATAATGGCATGAAACTAGCAAGTACAACCATGAATCAGTCGAAAGTTGGCGGCTCCATGAATACATGGGTCCGAAGAAATAACTCTATGTTGCGTCCATAAATGCAATTTTTCTGTACTTTGCAATTAAATATTATGTAAAAATCTAAACGTTACAAATTTAATAATGTTGAAATCATCCGAAATTCATAATGGCAACGGCATTTAGGCCTACTGTCAAAGAATTTAGCAATGGGTGCCAAAATCAGTAAGATTTGCAATGGACATTAAACAATTCTAAACAGGCACTAAAACATTGTTTCAAATGAGCATTTAAACGCACTTAAAATTAAATGGGCAGTTTGTAACCCGCATTCATTCTAAGCTGTCTTCATTTCTGAGATACGATTATATTACATAGCTGTGCATCTGCACGCAGTTTCGATAGACGGTCAAGTTGTGTGGAGCGACATCTACCTGGTTCCGATAGGCGTCGGCTCCTTCCTGATTCTGATCGTCATTTTCGTGTGCTTCTGCGTTGTGTGCTGCCGCAAGCCTTCGCCGCCAGAACCGCGCGTCTACCAACAGCAGATTTTTCAGCAGCCTTTAAATTTGGTTTATGGAAGCCCTCGAATTTCACGTCGCTTTCCTTAACATAAACAAACACGAATAATAACCAGCAGACAATAACGCGTTAAAACGTTATTCCAATCTCGAACTTTGTTGAACTTCCGTTTTAAAGAAGGTGTTAGGATAGCATGGCGCCGGAATGAATGGAGAAATTGTGAAAGTTTAGGCGAGTACACACTAAACAGTCTTGAGGCTATACTGCACAACATTATTTGCCACTTAGCCGCTGGCGTTTTAATATATACAGAGTGCGGCATAAAAAATAGCCCCCTAGCGAATTCGCGATAACTCGGCCAGAAGCAAATATATTTCCTTGACATTTTTAGGGATTGTAGCTGAGATAATTTGACACAAGGTCCCCAAATTTCAAACAAAAACATTAATGCGTTCAAAAGTTATGAAAGTTCTTGTAAAAAAATCGAAAAATGAAATCAACCACACGTTAAAGCGGCTTGAGTTTTTGACGTTACAAAATAGCGTCTTAGTAACGGAGCGCTTTGGTTCCCCTTGAATTATTTGGTGCCCCTGAAAAAGGCACATTTTCGCTGGCTAACTAAGGCTGATGTTCAAAGTCGCCACCGTCTGCGCTGATGCAGGCTTTGAGCCTCTTCCTGAAGGCAAGGACAGCTTTGTCGATTGGTGCCTGCGGCAGGTCAGTCCAGATCGCCTAGAGTACCGTCTTGAGTTCTGCTTTGTCCTTTGGCTTTGTCCTGTGAGTCCGGTACCTTTCAAGTATCGCTCCCCAGACACGATGGTCAAGCGGATTTAGATCTGTAGAGTTCGGAGGTCGTTCATCTCTGTTGATGAAGTCTGGACGGTAACACTAAAGCCATTCCTGCGACTGGCGTGCAACATGAGCTGGTGCGCCGCCTTGTTGAAAGATGATCGCGGGCGGCGCAACGTTCTGACAGTCCTCAATCAACTTTACATGCATCACCCCCCCCCCCTCCCATTTATGGTAGTCTGGCAAAATAGGTCATGCTAATTTAGCGACGAATTTGCGAGATCGGCAGGCATCAAAATGCTATTTTCAGGCATCACTGTGTTAGATAAAACGATTTAAAAACTTTTTTTGGTAAAAGTTTCATAACTTTTGAATGCAAGTAGATTTTCAAGTGAAATTTTCTGAACTTGTGTCAAATTTTCTTAGTTATAATACCTGAAAAGATGAAGCAAAAATATCAATTTTTGGCTGAGTTATCGCGAATCTGCTAGGGGATTATTTTTTGCCGCACCCTGTATACACCGTTAGATTCTGTAGTCGAGATGCTACGGGCTTATTATTTTCTTCCCAAGACGTCTTCAATATCTTAAATACGGTACTGCTGATTGATCCGCTCTCCCTTTTCACAGGCTGGCCCACAATCAGATAATTAATCTATTTGTAGCATCCGATTTTTGATTTTACCGATGATTTCCTTTAAAAACTCTCTAAAAACTTCGATCGATCGCTTTATATCTCTGTTTATTTCAAGCAGTCTGCTCTGCAAAAAATCAATTGTGTAAATTGAAAGATTGCCTTAAAAATAATATTGAACTCAGTGTTTTGCATTTGAACATCCGCAGTCTAATCTTCTTCTAATATGAACCACTTCTTATCTGATCTACTTGCTGGTCCATCAGCTCTCCATACGGCGGTGATTCTCCTTTAATAGCCCTAAATTTTATTCTCTAAATTTTTAATCCAAGTTCAAGCTTAAAAGTAATTGAACGAAATCGCTTTTGTACAGAGACATCAATTAAACAATTTTGAATATTTCGTGTTTTTGACTTTGTAAAGGGCCTCTCAACCTTAACGCTATCGTTTTCTCTACTTTTAGCAATAAATGACCTAATCTTATAATAATCAATACTGGGAATGATACTATGGGGTGAGGATCATCAAGGGGAAGGTGGGTGGCTACCGTATCAGGGGTAAGTTAGAAGATAAGTGTATTGAAATCCCAACACGCGACTTCCTTACCGCAGCACACGTCTTATCGACCGCATGGCACAACAAACCAACCGGAAAAGAAAGAGCCTGATCGCAATAGCGGTGTGTCCACTCAATTCAGGCAATTTACCAATAATCTAAAAGCCTAGCAGTAGTCACTGTCAAGACTGTCAAGACTATCAATATTCATTCATTAATATCAAATAAGCACTATCAAACACCATGCGCTGAATTTAGGTCTACAATGAAATAACAGCAGGCTATTTGTGTAATGATAAAACAATATACAGCACCTATTTAATGGATGTCTAATAGAAAAGGCCTTAAAAATAAAGTAGGCCTACGAGGTCTCTAGCTACGGTAAGTTTTATATTACAGTCAACCTAACTATCAATCCTGCAAGTAAAATACTAGGCTAGAATCAGCTCGATAAACCCTAATTAATAAATGCAAATTAGTGTTTGTATCGTCAATCTCCGGGATAATGTCAGTCAATAATAATAATGAGAGCTTAGGCCTACAATAGCGCATCCACAAAAATCCATTGCTAAATTAGAAAGAAGGTTGGCGCCTGATTAAAAGTTAAGGGCACTTGAATTAGGGTCTGAAAAGCAGGGAGAGTAAAATACTTGAATTAAGGGGGTGCAAAATTTCGAATCAGATATTTTGCAGGGCTGTCCCGCTACAATGATTCCCAGCATTCGTTACAATTCATTCTGTCGACGGTACGTCCACCTCTTCCCCCCCCCCCCTCATTAAAACTCAACGGATTTACACGAATCTCAGGACCGATCCAGAAAAAAGGGGGAATCTGGACCCGACGGGACCCTCCCGTGGCGACGCCGCTGTCTATACACTATTGCCCGCCTCGCTTAACTACGTTTAACTCCCTTCTCCACTTTCTGCTCGACCATTTTCTACATTATGCGGTCATATATTTTTACTCTTTCCAACATTTTGTAATGTTGAATCTACCTCGAACACCTCTGCATGAAAGCCCAATGACGCCAGGCGTCCCCTATCGAAGGCTTGTCGTCTTCATTGGCGTCCATTGGCGTCCCCATTGGCGTCTCCATTGGCGTCCCCAATAATTGCCTATGTGAGTATAGGCCTAGGTAATGTCAAAGTAATGTTAAAGTTATTTTTTGTGGTTTTGGCGTCCAGAATCAGAAATTGTTGCCGTAAACGGCGCTACATAATAGAAAGTGTTAACGAGAGCAACAAATTGCCAATAACTGTCAGAAATCACTTGACTTGCCTACAGGGCGTGCCCAGAGCCTGGATGTAGTCATTACACTGTCTGCACTGGTTGACACGCCAACCGCGCGAACGC